>CAUYSK010113768.1:0-31258 GCA_963575035.1 Avahi laniger
ATCCTGGTGGCAGGAGATGAAGTTAAAGAAAAAGGAAGGACCATCTCATTAAGGGCTTTTCGGACTGGGATTCAGAGCTTGGACTGTGTCCTAAAGGCAACAGCGAGCATGAAAGATTCTTAAACTGGGGAGGTGAGATCCAGCTTGGGTTTTATAGAGACTATGTTGGGGGCAGCACCAACGGAGCCCTGCAGGAAGGCTGGTTAAGAAGTGATCGAGGCAGTGGCTCATGCCTGTAATCCCAGCACTTTGGGAGGCTGAGGCGCGAGGATCCCTTGACTCCGTCTCTACAAAAAATAGAAAAATTATCTGGCACTCACCTGTAGTCCCAGCTACGGGGGAGGCTGAGGAAGGAGGATTGCTTGAGCCCAGGAGTTTGAGGTTGCGGTGAGCTATGATGACACCACTGCACTCTGGCCCAGGCGACAGAGCGAGACCCGTCTCAAAAAAAAAAAAAAAAAGACCAGGCATGATGGCTCATGCCTATAATTCTAGCACTCAGCCTGGGAGGCTGAGGTGGGAGGATCCCTTCAGCTCAGGAGTTCGAGACCAGCCCGAGCAAGAGTGAGACCCCCCATCTCTGTAAAAAAAAGAAGTGATTGAAAGATTAAAATGGGAAATTGTCTGGAGAGAGAGAACAAGGACAAGAGCAGTGACTGACCATGGGACAGAAAGGCACTGGGGCTCTCAGAGCTATGCAGGCATGAACTGGGAAAGGCACACCGATGGGCTAGCGTACGTGCAGCCAGCTGCCCTCCAGCCAGATCTCTCGTGTTGCCTCCTTGGCAGGTTCTGGAGTTTTTGGGTTCCCGTTACCCCACACAGGGCAAAGGCTGAGGGAGGAGGGACAGTGGAAGGGCAGATGCAGGACCTGCCACAAGCGCTGTGCGAAGAACCCTTTCAGGAATAGCCCTGCTCTGTTTCCCAGAGGCAGGTGTTTTTTCCAACCCCGATCTGGGGAGAGCCGCATAACTGCCCCTCTCCGATCCAGTTCTGGAAACACAGCCGTTAGAGGAAGGTAAATCATGGTGGTTTCAATAGCTCCTCCCGCAGATTTGCATTTACTGACTTGGGTATCTGTGACATTCCATGGGCCATTGTCAGAGGGTTTCACTTTTTATTTCCTGGCTGAATCAGGACCGTTTGAGGCTGGTGGGGATGAGGGAGCCAGAATGCGACAAGGCATCCACTAAGAGCAGAGGACAATTCCACAACGCAGCAGAGAGGGAATAAAAGAGAAACGAACACCACGAGGGCATCGCCCGGAGCCCTCCTTGACTAGCTGGACAAAAAAGGAAGTGTGCATCAGTGTGCCAGGCCTCCTTGCTTTTGATGGAATTCTCTTCTAATCCTTATTGCAGTGCCTTAAGGTGAGCATAATGATCCTTTTACACATGAACACGCCCAAGACTCTCCCCGTCCAGATCCACCTGCCCGCTGGTTGGTGGGATGTCGATTAGAACATTGGTTTTCTAACCCATATCTGGGGATGGCGGCCCTGCCCCTCCAGACCGTAGTAAATGCCTGGGAGCAGCCCCACATCTTCTTGTTTCTACTTCACCCGTGGAAAAACAAAAGAGGGGAGGCAAGATAGTGAGACAGTCTTGGGTAAATTCTGACTGCCTTGTTTCTAAGGGGGAGTGGGTGGAGATTTTATTCAAATCTTGCATGAAACGGATGTCTCCATTAGCTTATATGTAAAAAAATAAAATAATGAACAAACATTAGGAATCTGGTCTGACCCAGAGAGAGGGAAAGGGAAGGCATATTTAATGCATTTGAAAGGAAATAAAAAAACACAAGTAACAGAATGAAGCAGGTACAGGTTATAAATTGGCTGATTGGGCTAGGTTGTTCCAAGAAATTTTTTAAAAACACTACATGAATACCCACCCTTGTCTGGTGAGTCTGACATGGTGAGGTGACTTTGGACTTTCAGGAAATCAAGGAAGTTGGTGGGGGTGGCCGGGAGCGAGCGGGAGAAGGAGAATGAACTTGGGCATCGGCGAGACCAGCCTGATTTTAGGGTGGCTCCTCTGCCCCGCAGAACGTTCCTTGTACCATGAGCTCTAACAGGCAGCAGGGAGCACATCCGGTTGTTTCAGGGATGAGTGAGGAGGAAGAGAGGGAGGAACGACACCAGGAGGAAGGTATCAGCACAGAGGTATCTGGACAAGTGCTCAGAAGAGAGGGCTGCTTTCTCAGGTCGATTGCTCATTTACATTGGGATATTAATTTTACAAGCAGGAAAAGCTGTCCTAGACATTAAAGTTTTGGTGACAGAAAAAGTCCACAACCCGTGAGCTCTGGATGAAAGGCCTGAGCCTCTGGGAGCATCTTCCGGGCTGCAAAAAGGGCCAGGCTGCTCGAAAGGTACTTGAAACAAATAAAACAGTGACTCTAAAATGCACCCATATGTCACATTCTTACAGAAAAATACCCTCTGTAATTAGTTACAAGCTTTAGAGAATAAAATCCAATTTACCTGTCAAAGGGAGAGGCTGAATCGTCCCCCCACTGCTGGGGGGATGTGGCTTGTGGACTCCCTCCCTCCCAGCCCTGCCTTCCTCCCACCCCCTTTATTGGTGAAGACTGAAAAAAAAAAAGTTGGAAAAATCCTCTAAAGACACACAGTGTTCCAAGCACAATCAGACCACTAATTACTGTTAAGCTGGAGCCCCTTTTTGTGTTCTGAGGGGGGACTTCAGTGGGTAGCAACCACTTGGGCTTTTCATGAGTTCGGGCTCACTCCTGAATAGCAGATCTTTTCTTCTTCTCCTTTTCAACGTCTGCTTGCCACTGCCTTTCTTCTCCTTAATCTTAATCTTCACCTTTTTTCTTTTTATTTTTTTTTTTGTGCTTTTTTTTTTTCTTTCCTCCCCCCCCCCCCGCCCCGTTTTCCCCTGCTTTTGGCTTTTCTGATAGCGTTTTTCTTCTGGCGATGTGTTTTAAGTCTCTAAATGAAACTTGACTGTCCCCACGGCCGGTTGGAGAAGCACAAAGGCCTCCCATTCCACTGGCTACAGTAACGCCATTGTGTGTCCTAACAATGCACTAATTGGCGGTGACAATTGTGGAGTTGGGGAGGAAGAAGGGGGCCGCCTTTTCCAATCAGGGAGACACGGAAATAAAAGGAGAGGAGGCGGAGGACGGGAGGCCCAGGTTCCTGGCAGAGAGGGGGAACAGCCCCACAGAGTGGGCACAGCACTCCGGTTTGTACTGGGCTTTCTAAATTAATAATAAAATGGAGGAAATAATTATTTTGGAAAAAAATAGAGATTTTGCTGCAGTCCGCTTTAGACTCCCGGTGGCGGGGGAGGGAAGGGGGCGAGAGTGAGGTGTCAGTGGACACTCCTGCAGGACACCCCTGCCCGAGGGAAGGGCAACCTGAGGGGAGCCACCCCTCATGGCCAACGTGTCTGGTTCCTGCAAGCCCATGGATGGTTGAAAGTCAGGGTGTCCAGGTTGGTGCATCGTGAAGCCCCCCATTTCAACCACATTTCTGAATGAATGGGTGAAGCCAGAGAAGGGAGTTCAGGAGATGTGAAAGGCTATTTTGACCTTTAAAGAGGAATTGGAGTGGATGGTAGACGAGAACAACATGGTAGCCACAGAACACTGAGGGGCTCGGAGTCTGCTGGAGAATGCTGGGGAAACCCTAGCAGGTCACCTGACACCTGCAGGAATCTCAGAGCCACCTGGTTGCAGCCTATGCCCCTCCTTTACACACCATGACTCACCTTCCCAGACAGACTCTCCTTCTCCTGGGATGCTCTTCCTGGCCAGGTGGGTTGACTCACATCCTCCCTCATGCTTTCCCTCAGCACCTTGGAAATAACGGATCCCGACTTCTATCCCTCCGTCCCTGTGTGCCAGGCCCAGTGTTAAGTGCCTTGTACACATGATGCACTTAAATCTCACAACAGTTCCATGACTTGACTAGTGCTATTGTCCCGACAGAAAAGGCAAACGGGGAAACTGAGGCCACTTAACTGCTCTAAGAGGTTAAGTAACTTGTCCAAGGTCACCCAGGATGAAAGTGGAAGAGCCCAGAATCTAGAAGTTGGACTGTAGAGCTTGTTTTTCCAGCATCTTTGGGAGCATCTAACAGAGGACTTGGTATCCAGAAGGGGCTCTATAAAGGTCTGCTGGATGACTGGGGGAGGCAGAGAGGGCCAAACTATTGGCAGAGATCCTCTAGCTTGCAGTGGGTCTCAGACTTCAGTCTGCATCAGAATCCCCTGTGCACGCTCCTGTGTGTGTGTGTGTGTGTGTGTGTGTGTGTGTGGTGGTGGTGGTCATGTTAAAACACAGGTCCCTGGGCTCCACCCTCAGAGTGTCTGAGACAGTAGGGCTAGGCGTGGCCTGACTGTGCATTTCTAACACATTCCCTACTGACTCCAATACTGCTGGTCTGGGGACCACGGCTTGCAAGTGGCAGCTCTAGCTATAGTACACTGTTCGCACCGCAGCAGGGAATCCCATTTCTCCCATTATCTCTGTCTTTTTGTGGCTTGAGAGCAGGAGTTTTATTAAGGGAAAATTAAAGTTGAAAAGTTTTGACCATATTGATAGATAATTTTCGGCTCCTACCTGCTTTAAACAACAATCTTAATCAAAGAGTCATTTATATCTGATGAAAAAAAAAATCAGTTTTGTCCCCAACTAACCACACTGCAAACAATGACATTTTCTAGAAAATATCTGAACAGATTCTTTCATTTGGGAGGACCCTCTTGGAGAATCCTTCTCTCGCATAGATTTTTGTGCCTTTTTAATTTTATTTCATGAATATCTAATACTGTAAATTCAAATACTCACCCAATAGAAAAACCAAATAAAGAGCACTTGAGTCTTAAAGTCTCTTGCCGGGAGCAAGGCTGGAGATAGGTCAGGAATCGAGGATCTGTCCCTGAGGCCCAGGGTGTTGGCTTGAGCCTAGGAGGTAATAATTCCTTGGGCGTCAACATGGTGCTAGGGAACAAGCAGAGACTTTTGCACTCTGGGGTTCTCTTTCTACTCAACTCTGTAGGACACAACCCTGTTCTTGAGCAAACCATTTCAATTAGTCCAGTTATCGAGCACCCTAGGTCAGTCACTACCATTGTGTCGACAGTGCAGCAAGCTTCTGAAAAAGCATGTTGTCTCCATTAAGGAAAGTTTCCCTTCCAGCGGTAGAGCTTTCTGAATGTAGAGGCCAGGCACGGTGTGCCCTGGCAGGGTTCCCACATGGCAGGGTTCCCTCGTGTGTGTTCACGCTGCAGTTATCTGTGGGGTGCACAAGCCAGGATGAGATTGCAAATGCATAGACACAGGAGGGAAATTGTCCTGAGAGATTGTGTGGGAAATGCATTGGGCCAGAAACCCATTCTGACTAACTTAAAGAGAGAAGTCATTTGTTGCATAGTGGATACGATTTAAGGAATAAGAAAAAAAAAATCAGGTTTCAGCAGAACAGAATTCAGGGCAGTTTCAAGGGAGCAGAAACTAAGGGACAACCTCTTCAGAGGCTGCAATTCAAAGTGTGTGCTTAGCCCCCGACAAGATTCAAATTCCTGCCGGCCAAGCTTACACTATGGGTCGGTCCCACCTGAAGGAATAGGGCACCAGCGCTACCTGGAATAGGGGTGTGGGGTGCCCTTACTTTCAAGAAGGAGGTAGGGACGCGGGGAAACACCACTGCCTTTGACATTTTATCAAGCCTTCAGGAGAGGTACCTCATATTCATTCATGCATTTACTTATTTATTTATCTTTATGCAGTGGCACAAACACAGCTCACTGCAGCCTCGAACGCTCCAGTGCTCAGGAGATCCTTCCGCCTCGGCCTCCTGAGCAGCTGGGACCACAGGCGCACGCCACCACGCCCAGGTAATTGTTTGTAGAGAGGGAGGCCAGGCAGGTTGGGTGATGCCTGTGCGTCCCAGTGTGTTGCTCATGCTGGTCTTGAACTCTTGGTCTCAAGCGATCCTTCCGACTCGGCCTCCCAAAGTGCTGGGATTACAGGTGTGAGCCACTGCATCTGGCCAAGAAAAGACATTTTTGACACAACTGGATACATTTGATTTGGAACTGAGATGATACCAAGAAATTATTGTTCCTTTTTTTAAGGTATGTAACGGCATGGAGGCTGCACAGAAAAAAATAAACATCTCTTTTAGATGCATACTGAGGCATGTGGGGATAAAATGTCACTATGTCTGGGATTTGCTTTGCTTTGTAAAATTTCCTCAAAGAAGTTTAAAGAAAAAGAGAAGACAAAACAAGAGTAAGTGAAACAAATGAGTTGAAAAATCGCATAGTTCACATTTTTTAAAATGTTCATTGAAAACACCCTGTGTGGACTGTTTGGGTACCGGGCGTGCTGGGTTGGGTGATTTGGGTTGGCCAGTTTCCGGGTTCCCCAGCGCTCTGGCCACATGCGGACAGACACTCACGGCACGCGCTGGCACTTGACACAGTCTATAGGCGGCGGCTGGCTTCTGATGTCCCCTCACCTTGCAGTGGAATTGAATGTGCGGGAGCAGAAGCTGCTTCCCGAGACATCTGCAGTCGGGCGTCTTCTCTGGGCCCCGCGGCTGCCAACAGCTGCTTCCTTGGTTGTGTCACTCATGGGCAGCCGTGAGCAAGCCATTTGGGGAGGTTGACCCAGTTTAGAATTCAAATTCACTCCCTGTCTATGCAATTGGAACTTATTTCCTCTGCAAAAGGCTTGAGTCTCAGAGCGAAATGCCTCTAGCCGGCTCGGGTGTGAGTGTAGTGATCCTGATGGAGAAGAGCTCTGGTTTATTTTCATAACAGCGTGTACCTTGCGACATCCTCAGAGCCTGACATTATTAAGAGTGTGTTATCACAATACATCGCGGAATCTAAGGCAATTTGGATGTCCTTGGGCCCAGAATTAATATGTGCTTTGTATAGACTTGTAATTTGGGAGGCAATTTTCCATAACACAGTGAGAGATGTTCCTTTATACATTTGAGATAATTTAGCTCAATGTTCATCTGGAAAAATTACTGTGCTAATAGCAGCTCTTCAGCCTCAGAACAACAGACCATATTGGGAGAGTCTGGACAAAAGCTGGAGGAATTTTCCCCAGACCAACAGCTGCCTGAGGTTGCAGGATAGGATCTGAAATATAGTATGAATTCATGAACTCTAGCTAATTTGCTTAAAAACAATAGCCCTTACTGGAGGAATATGAAATAAAGGTGGAGGAACAATGAATTTCCCTATTGTCCAGGTAAATTGGATGTCAGTATACATAGATCAGAATTTCTGTATGCTCAGCTGTGGGAACGATTTGTTCTTCCTGCTAGACTTTTCTGCCCAAGCTATCAGGGAATAGATGCAAATGAGAGAGAAAGAACTATATCTTTCTGATGGGTGTGTTTTGCCTTAGGCTTCCAGACTATTATGTACCAGGAGCCTTTGTTATCCTGGGGGAGGAATCTTCTACCCTAATTGGAATCCAATATAGTAATAAAAATAAATTTAAAACTTTTTTTCCTCAATCAGGAATGTGGTTTCTAATGATGCTGCTTTGGAAAAAGTCCCAGGTAAGGCCCTGGTAGACCCAAGTTCATTTCTAGTTGCATTCCTGCCCCTTGCCACTTGCTTCTGACAGTGTCCTAGGATAAGGTTGTTGCTGCCATGGGTGTTTCCGACACATTAAGCATTGTGGGCACAGAGGAGATCACATTGTTGGCAGGAGACTCTGAACTCTTTGGTGAAGTGCTCCATTAACTAGGAATACTTGTCATCAGTTAATTTATTGACTTCATAAAGGTAGGAGAGGATAAACCTCCCGTCTTTCTAAGTTTCCATTTACCTGTAACTGGCAGTTGTAGTTGAAAATCATCAGTTCAGCAGGTGCCTGGATTTGGAATGACTCTGGTTCATTTTAAAGCCTGGTTCTTCTACAGAACCAAGGTGAATCTGGACACAGCTCAAGATCTCCCGAATAGCCTAACCCTTTCTGGGCAAGAAACACCTAGTGATTTTCCATTTTAAACACCACCATCCAGAGTGATGAAGTTCATGTTCGTTAGATGGGCCCGAACTGGGAGTGGACTCTCCCATGCATTTAAGGACAGCGTTAACAAGGTAGACTGAAAAATTGAGCAGGACAGTACAAGGCTCCCTTTTTGGCCAGTTTAGTCACCTGCAGCCATGACCTGGACACTGCCATTCGCCATCCTCTCTGGGGATGGTATATGCTGGATAAATAGAAGCTAACCACACCCTGGAAGAAAATAAAAGGGTATAAAGGTAAGGTTTTATGAAATGATTGCAGTCCATGTGCAGAAAGTTCCAAAGTGCTGTTCTGTGTCTGTTGGGAAAAAGGGACGCGATAGCTGTTAACTCAAGGGCGACGACAGCCATTCAGTCCTTCCACATCCCTTTGACTCTGTTCCTGCTGGTGACCACTGACATGCCAAGCAAACATTCATTTCAGGGCAACTTGCTTCATTTAAACTAGTGGTTCTTAATTTTCAGAATGCATCGGATCACCCAGGGAGCTTTTACAAAATACAAATACTCAGGCCCCATCTAGGGAGATTCTCATTTAATTGTCTGCTAGGAGACCCTGATGTTCTGCTTTATTTTTGTGTTTCTAATGTAGGAACCACTGATTTAAACCATCATCTTGAGCCATCATCAAAGGACGGGACAAGGGAAACAATTGAGGGAGACTGAAATCACTGTTTCCCGAGGGTGGGAAGAGGTGACCAAAATGGTGTCGCTTTGCACACTTCTGACAACATCTCTGCCTATTTTCTCTTTGATGATAGAAAACTTCCTGGAGTTACCCACCACACCAGTTTACTACGACTGGGGGAGAGCTAACCTGTGCTGTGGATCAGATAATCCGGGCTCTCCCTACATCGTATGTCTAGTTTGTTTCAGTGAAATATTAACTCGGTTCTTTTTATCGTGGATTGTGGCAGGTTTCGTGTGAGGATGAAGTCCAGTGACTCTTTGGACAGAGTGGGCGTGAGCCCCGGCTGGTGTCCTGAGGGTGGGGTAGGAAAGGTTGGGCATAAACTTGTTGAGGTGTGTCGCAGGGAGTAAGGCTCAGGGTTCACCTTTGGTGAATGTTTTACCCGAAATGCCTTTTCTAGTCTCTTTTCAATGTCTTTCTTTGGGAAAGTGAGTCTACATGGTGCTTTTGAAAGGTTCCGAGTGGACAGGTGTTGCACTCCATGACCTTTTTGGTGCAAGGGTGAGGGCCGGCCCAGGCAGGAGGTAGTGCAGGTATTTCCAATCGCGCCCCGACTCCCAGAGAGCTGCTATTTCAAACATAAACCTTACTCTACTTTTCACTCTTTGCTCCTTCATTGCTCCCAAAATGTGGTCCCCACTGGAATGACCAGCACCTCTGCCTAGCTGACTGTCTGGTGCTCATCCATCTAATTTCAAGAGTGCAGGAGTAGGGAACTGAAACCCCAGGGCGAGGCTTGGGGAAGAGCCTAGGTAGGAGAACATTCCATACATGAGCTTTGGCAGCTTTGTCTCAGAACTGAAGGTAATCGTGCTTTGATTCAGCAAATAAGGCCCACGACACTACATCTGCATCTTTTTAAAAGTTACACTATCATTTATCATTAGCATGGGAAGGGCTGATGAGAATATTGTAGGTTGATGAAGTTAGAAAAAACCAAAGTCTATCTGTAAGATATGAAGAGACATTTTAAAATCCTAATAGCTCATTTTCAATAAAGCTCAAATCTTGACTTTGAATTAATATCCAGGCTCATTTGGGCTTTCACCACCCCCTCAAGAAGAGTTTTTTAATGAAGCTGTTACGAGAAAAGAAAGTACGTTCTGCATTGTTTATTGAGAGAGAGAGAGATAACCTTACACATGAGGAACCGGTGCACTTAAATTATGTTGCAGATGATCATAAAATTAGGAGTCTTGTCAACAGTGCAGCTTCAATTTTATATTGTTATACTTACTGATACTTAAAAAATGATGTAAACAAAAACGTGGATAACTTGGCCAAAACAAAAGGCAATAAACCCAGAAATCAGAAAGAGCACATATATAAGTTAGTACATTAGCTACTACAAACAATTGAACACAGAGTGACATAATAGCTCAAACTCCAAATTTTAGTCGATTCTGTACTACATGAGCAGAAATAAGAAAAAAGGACATGGATCTGACCTAGGAGCATGAGAACAAGTTGTGCAGGAGTCTTCCGCATGGCCGTGTTCAGTACTCTGCATTTGCAACCTAAGTGTTTTCTCTCCTTTGACTATTCCCTTCTTTTACCTACCATTCCTAAGAAACTGAGTTTTTTCTTAAATCTTCTATGGTAGGATAGTAGTTATTCACAGTAAGATTTTCATAGGTGACCAAAGCCAGAAACTAGGCCTCCGGCAGCCAAAGCCTAATTTAAGAGCTCAGCGGACTGACCACACCACACAAAGAGACATTTTTATCACAATTTATCCAAGAGGCTTCCCACTTCCCATGTGGAAAACAGGTGGCAAAATAAAAAGAAAATCTTTATACAGGAAAGGAAAAGAAAATCCTTGTGTTTGTGTCATTTTTGAATCTGAAAAAGGTTAACTTCACTGACTTTACAGATTCAGTTCTGGATAGCTGGTTTTATTTCTTTACCCCTTCGCCTTGGTGACATCATGATATTCCCCTGAGTTTAGTTAATGAAAGCAAACAAACAAAAAGAGTGATTAAAAAACAGCATAAAACAAAGTTAAAACATCATGCGGTTGTTGTGTCTTTGTATTTTCGGTAAAAGTGCCAATGGCACGAAGAAGCCGATGTGTGTAGCCTTCCACTTTAACAACATGTTCCCAACGTGAATCCCTTTACTCAGGAGGTTAAGGCACCAGGTTAACCGCTGACATGCATCGGAATGTGCAGGCTCCCAGCGCATCTGTTTCAGAGTAGCCAGCAGGGAAGAAGCAAAGGATCCATACTTAGTTGAAGGCTCCTATGGGCTTCCAGTGGGGGCAGACAGACTAGACTAGAAGCACTAGATGGTACTATAAGGCACTCCCACGGGGAAAACAACAAATGGGAAGGCCAGCATGGAGAAGGAGCCACAGGCCCTGGGTGTCCACTGTCTGTTATTAGCCAGGAGGCCTCAGTCTGGGCTGGAGCTCAGAACGAGGGCCGGGAGGATTCAGGGAGGGGGAGAGAGGCTGGTTTGCAGCTTCGCGGCCAGGAAGAGGAAATCTTCCCTGTGCTAAGGGTTGCTGTAGGTGCCTGAATTTTCTATCCTGGGCAACAATTGCCTTCACTTGAGAGCTTTCTACCAAGATGAGCAGCCAGTGGCTTCTCTTCCCACAGGCAGGAACCAAAACAAAGCAGCGTTGTCTCATTCGAGTTCTATCACATCAGAGGCCACTTTATGAGGAACGTGCCACACAACGCCATCATTTGGAACCCATTTTAAATAAAACCTCTGACAGCTACAAGCATGCTCAGGAGGGTACGCCTTACTTTTGTCTTTTACCCAGAGTTTAACAATGACTTGGATTTTACCTCAGCCATGCAGCCACTAAAAACGGGCTAAAGAAAAACCCTTGAGTCAGATATTTTGGAACCCAACAAAGCTGGAATTGTCTACTAATAAGGAGACTGCAGGGTGCTGAGACTTAACTGTTGAAACACTGTCCCACATGATAGAAATCAACATTTGTTTGGATTAACCGAGCAGAGCTCATTCACCCATCACTGGACTCAACCTCAAGCAGTCAGTTCTACTAGACTCAGGGTCAGGACAGTGGTACAAGGTGCCCGTTACTAACAAGTACCAAGGAAAGGAAAACGGACAGTACCGTTCATGCCAAGGAGGAGATGTTTGCATCTGTCAGTCTTGCCCCAAATTCTCTATATTTTCACATTATTTCAGAGTAGGAAAAGAAGTAGGGCAGAAAACGTCAAGAAATAAAATGGGCAAAAATTGCACACATCTCCATTTACCATAAGAAGTAAAAAGAATACAATAACTTTTGTGTTGAAGCCACGCAGTACTAGAATCAGGAGGGGAAGATTTAGTTCATAATCTAGTTATTCCAGTGAAGTGTGGCAGACCAGCAGAGACGGGTAATTGCGCACAAGCGCACGAGCAGCAGCACTGGCTTTACCCTAAATGAGAGCACGCGTCGCTGCTTCCCCGAGAATGCCCCTCTGCCGGGAGTGGTCAGTGTTTGGGGCATCACACTAGTCCCACCCTGATATGTCAATTTATAGATGGCCTTTTCTGGCCAATGGGTAGAGAACAATCCCCCAGGTTTGGGAGCCGAGCCTCTCTGAGGAGGCACAGAAGGAAACTATCTGGTGTCATGAGCAGCGTTTGCACACGACATGCAGAGACAAAAACAGAGGCCAGACTCTGTCAAAGGGCTCAGTCTAGCTTCGCAAAGGCAACTAGAGTTCGGCAACTAGAGTGATAGAAACACCTTGGTTTTCGCTGCAGCCGGAAGGAAGTCATGGCACAGTCCCATTTCAAGAGACCGAAGGATACCACCGTGTTGGAAACCACAGATCCCAAGCACTAGTGTGTTCCCTTCTTGGTGGAGGCCTAGTCTGGAAGGATCAGAAAGTGATTACCCTCTCAGCTAATGCAACGTTAAAGCTCCTAGCCAGATGACCCTTTAGCACTAAAGACATGAAAATGACTAAAACACAGTCCCCGGAAAGGCAGTGAAGCAAAGGGGGACGACAAGAGTTTAGACGGTTTTTGTATAAAGAAGCTTTCAGCTTGGGAGAAGGGCCCTGGAAGGAACACTACTCCCATTCCAGTTGACTGCCTGTTAAGTACTTTGTGGCCTTCCTGCAGTGGTGCAAAATGAGGTCTATTTTAGGAACTGGCTTCTTTAGCACGGAGTTAGATGCCAACATTTCACCAGGGTTGGACGATCTCACACATGAGTTTCTGGCACTTTTAGGAGGGATTTCCTCAAGTGATACACCAGGGACCGGGCCTTTCAGTGAAAAGTGGCTCCCCGGAGTCCGCTGCCAGCTCTAGGAGATTAATTGGCTATTTTCTCATATGCTTTATGTGCAAGATATTTAATATGAGATGAAAAACGGAATATGAGGAAAAGCAGGTATTAGCATGGTCTTAAAGAGGTGGTAATCCACAGATTTGCTTTTGTTTCGACAGTTTCTAAGCAGTGGAACAATTACCTAACAGTGCACCAAGTAATTTGCTAGGGTTGAAAACAGTAAGGGCGTTCATGTGCTCTAAGGCTTTCTGGGCTGAAAATAGCAATTCTGAATTTTCATGGCAGACCCAACTCCTAAGCTGGCTCCGCTCTGTCCTATCAGATTTTGGTGGTGGTGGCAGAGAATGAGAATGTCATAGGTCTGTGGCTGGTACCAACCAGGCTGTCAGGGCTGTACAAAAAGGAGAAGAAACAGAAGCAGCCGGGAGATGGTTCCAGTTCTGGGTAGCTGATGGCGATAGCACATCTATTTTTTTTCCCTTTTGAAAATAAGCAGAAAACGATGTGGGTGGAAAGTTCTCCTTATGTGTTCACAGGGACTGCTCATATTTAGCAGGGCCCTCTGAATGGACACTGGTGAAAACAAAGGTGTTTTGAACAGGGATCCAGAATTTCACCCTTGACTCTCAGCAGGTCTGACCCTTGGTGCTGTGAGTTGGGACAGGAAATTTTGTACCTAGAGCAAACATGTCAGAAGGGGAGGAGACGCCCTGCACTTCGGGTCTCCAAATGCAGTGTGCTGGGAATGGCCTCGCTGACAGTTGGAATCACAGATACATTAATTACAGCGAAGGCAAAAGTAAGCTACAGTGACAGGGAGCTGGGGGCGGAGGGAGAAGGCACTTTGCCATGGGAGCACATCTGTTTTATAATAAGCAGGTCTATAATTCTCTTGTGAAAGATCATGTTCTGCTATCTTTTCTGAGGCTGGAAAATATAAATACTGTATTTCACGAAGGGAAGGAGGAAAGGAGATGATCAAATTTGTTTGCCTGTTTGCCAAGTGCTTGAGATTTTCCACCCTTTTTCTTTTGTGTGCAACATTCTCTATAACTAGGGTAGGGGGAAAGTTAACCTCCTTTTTTAAGAGTAAAAGGCACCGTGAGGCATCTCATGAATAGGGCCCTGGCCTTTTAGCAAGTTTTCATGCCTTGGTTACGGCTACTGTATAGTCAGGAAATAAATGCATGCGTGGTGCTGAGCTATTAGGTTGAAATGTGTGGTCTGGGGCCTCAGGACCTGGCACAAGTTGACAGGTAAAATGCTTACATCTAACTGCACAAAAGTCAGCCTGAAATGTGACATCTCTAAATGGGCAGAAATGTCATGAGTTGGGATCTGGAGGGCACAGGACGGGAGCAGTGGGGTTGAAGGTACCGTGTACTCTGTGAGCTACTGATTCCCCAGGTCCTAATAGCAGCAAAACTACTAAACCGTGAAGGCATAGAAGACATCTGCTCAGTGCGAACAATATGGAATCTTCTCATAAAGTCTATCGAGAATTGTTTTATTATAAGCATATTTTCCTGTTCTGGGAAGAGTTAAGGTGGAAGGAATGGGAGCCCTCAGGTTTCCAGTGCTGTCCCGCCTGCCATTTTGGTCACAGTGGCTGCTACACTGGCTTTTAAAAGGGACTGCAGTGGGAGAGCACCACCCTTCAAACAGCAAAGCAATTCATTCATTCTCTTCTTCCTATTATTTATTTTACCACTTTTTGCTTTACTTTAAGGTGGCAATCATATGTGTGTACATATATTTAAACGATAGCAGATTTAATTCATTAATTATATCTGTAAGTTTGGTATTTTTTTAATAGTCTAAAGTTGGTATTTTCAAGTTCCATATTACTCTGACTTTTTAAATTATTCAAAAATGTAAAAGCAAGAGTGGTTAAATTGACAAATTAAAGGTCAAAATAAAAGTGCAGTGAAGAACAATGAGAAATAAATAGGTGGGAACTGCCTACAGAGCGTTCTGTGGAGAGACCCTGAAGACCGTCTCTTTGAATACGTGCACCACACACCTGCACCCTGTCTGCCAGTCTGCACGCCAGCGTCTTTAACAACAGTCCCAGGACATTCCTCTGGCCAGCACCATGAAAAAATCATAAATACCACCCCTGACACCCTTGGAAAACCGTTCTTAAGAGCGATGTTGACAACCTGGCAAATACGGAAGGGTGTCACATCGTTAGGTGGGCGTTGGGGGCCGTATCAGCAAACCGACAACATGCAGTTACTGGTCACAGAGATTTCTTCTTTTTTCAGGAAAGAACTGTCTGAGATGAACTTCAAAACCAGAACCAGCTCTCCTTGTAAACTACGGCTGTATGCTTTCTGTCAGAGGGAGCTCGCGCCCCTGCTTTGCGGCCACTGGGCTCTGCTTAGGTTATCCCCACCTCTGCGGGAGGAGCCGAGGCGAGAGAGCCAGGGACGCCAGGTCCTGGAAGCATCAGAGTCACTCTTGTGTTTTGAAGATTTTCTTACGAAACAGATGATGATGGATGCCTGCCTCAGTTACCTCAGTCTCTGTGGAAGCTAAAAATAAATAACGCAAAAATAACCTGAAGCGCCGTTCTTCTGCAGGAAATGCTTCCTCTTGTGTCTTGTGTAATAAAATGCCCCAAGAGACCAAAAAAAAAGAGTCTGAACTATAAAGCGTTGTGTATATACCACGTTTTGCCTGGGAGCAAGCAGCTGAAATTCATGGCTAAGTGTAATTTAGCTATTGGTGGTTTTTTAAGCCACAGAGGCTTTGTGGACCTTTTAGACGATTTATACAGAACATACGCACAGGACGTACAGGTATGTGTATATATCTATATAAATAAATATATTTATCTATATCTAGCTGGAGATGAGACATACTCTTCTTCCAAGGGGTCTAACTGGCTAGTCAGGAAGCCACTCTGGGGCTGAGGGGTCGCTGATCAGTGAATCCCTGGTGTTCAGGGCTGCCCGCGTCAGGTGTTCTGGTACGACAGCTCGAACATGGTGCAGGCCTCCTCCAGACTCTCGTCCATGTTCAGCCTCTGCCAGAAAGACTTCTGCTTCTTCTGCAGCTCTCGGCGGACACACCTCGGGCAGGGGACAGACTTCTCTTTGCATTCAGAATGGAAAACGGCTCCACAGCTTTCACACCTGCAAAAGCCAACCATGGATATGATGACTGAGACACAAACACTTGAAGCCCAGCGGCCTCCAGGGCAGCTAGGAGCACAATCGGTTATCTGGACAGCACTGCCAACGGGAAGAGAAATGACTCACAGAAATGGGCTGTCTGCTTTTCCAAAATGCTCAAGGTTGAATTTCAATTGAAAAACATTTTTGTTTTCCTGATTCGAACTAGCTTACGGTGTAGGAGTCGGGGGAGCTGGCAGTCACCTGGCAACTCTGATTATAGTGACAATGGACAGAGCACTAGAAGCTCCGTGTGTTCGTCTCCCCTTCAAGTGTGGGCAGTAACTCCAGGGTGAAGAGGCAGAAAATGAGGGGGAAGGGCAAGTGCAAACGCTCCACGCACCAGTGGCAACCCCAGTGTTACATCTGTGGAAGTGGAGTTTCTACATCAGTTAACATGAACCACGCGGCTCTCTGTTAACTCACTGCCTTTATTTGACATATGAAAAGGTAAAACGACACATTTTCATTTTCTGAATGATATCCTGTGGTCTATCAACTCATGTGAGTTTTTTAAAAATTAGGAAAAACCTCCTGCCTTAATAAGTCTATCTTTATAACATAAGCATGAGCAATAAAGCATGAGAGAGTGAGGAAGAAAACATTTCTTTTTCCAACAACACGACAGATATTGTAATTTATAGAGAGGAGACATTCCAGGTGGATGACTAGTTTGTTGTTTGGCTTACTGGAAGCATGCACAGGAGTCTGAATAGCTTGTTTTCACTGCAAAGTTTTTAATAATGAGTAACTGACAAGCTCAACTATAGACACCCCAGTGACTGGCTTGCCAATGTGGACCAAGTTCTCATCCTTCCACAAAAGTGACAAGCAACTGTTACCTCGCTCTAGGAGCCCAGGAATTGTGCCTGCATGGTTTTGTTCAGCCACCAGCATCCAGGGACTGGGTTCAAAGAGGGCTGCGGAGGAGTCAGTCCTCAGGGCTCAGCCTCGGGGTCTTTTGCTTTTCCCACAGCATCTGGAGATTCAGTCCTGGGCACAGGAGGGTGTTGGGGGCACTATTCCTGCCCCTGACTTACTCCTGGCACCATTCAGGATTCAGAGGGTTTGGCCAAAGGAGTATGCTCCTACCCACCCTCATACCTGGGAGAGGAGGCGACTTGGAAGGAGAGAGACACTGTGGGGAAAGGCGGGGAGGTGTTCCAGCTGGCGGACTGGAAGATAGGAGCTTCCCTGCACCCAGCAGTCCCAGCCCTGGCTTAGCTTTCTGGGCCAAGTGAAATGTGGTGGTGGTTAGGAGAGCCAGCAAGGAGCACGTCATATCCATTCCTGGCTGTAAGATTGCTATGAACCAAATTGTGTGCCCCTAGAATTCATGTGTTGAAGCCTTTACCCTCAATTTGACTGTATTTGGAGAGAAGGTGTTTAGGAGGTAATTAAGGTTAAATGAAGTCACAAGGGTGAGACCCTGATCCAAGAGGATTAGTGCCCTTACAAGAAGAGACAACAGAGCTCTCTGCCCACCCCCACATCAGAGGAAGGGCCATATGAGGACACAGAGAGAAGCCAGGAAGAGAGGCCTCACCAGAAATCAATCCTGCTGGCACCCTGACCTGAAACTGCCAGCCTCTAGAACTGCGAGAGACGCGCTGCTGTTGTTTAAGCCACCCAGTCTGTGGCATTCCATATGGCAGTGCAAGCAAACTAAGATAATGGCCTCGAGCAGTGCCTTCGCCTTTGTGCGCTTCAGTTCCCTTATCTGCTGAACAGAGATAACACTGGCACCCACACCTCATGGGGAGCTGTGAGCCTCAAATGAGGTTGTGGATAAAGTGTTCGGCACAGTCCCCAGCCTTGGTAAAGGATTGGCGAGGCCCCCAGGCCTGCTGCCTTTCTGGGAGGCTTCACCTACGTCACTACAGTGACCTGAGGGCATCTCAGTCAACCCCCTCATTGCCTAGATGAGAAAATTGAGACTCCAAGAGGGCTACTGATTGTCTCCAGGGGACACAGTAGCTGGAGCTGGAGCTATGACTAGAACCCAGGGCTCTTGGCAGCCCAGCCAAGGCGCTTACTGAGCGACACTTTCCTGGGCCAAGGCCTGGTCACCCGAGTGAGAATAGGGCGCCATTGTGCAGGGACACACAGGGCCTGCAGTCAGAATACCTGTGTCAAATCACAAATCTTTCTTTATAGCTGAGTGATCTTGGGCAGGTTATTACTTCCTTGGTGCATTGGTCTCGTTTGTAAAACGCTGCTCACAATGTCCTTCTTCCTGCTGTGAGACTAAAGCGAACAGATACAGGTGGAAGGACCCTGCAAGCAGTAAGCGTGACACCCCCTTACAGGTGACGCCAGTACCTGCTTCCTTGACACTGGCGCTATTCTGGTCTTGGCAGGGTCACCTTCGGCAGTGCCCTCTCCCCAGCCCCTCCCTCCTTCCAGTGAGGATAAAGGTCAGATCCAGGCCTCCTAGCACCTCTCTCACCTAGGCCAGCTCCTCCCTAGTGGCAATGGCTTTGTCACCACTGGGTCACACCTCTGTAACCTCCTATCACTAAAGTGACACTAATGGTAGCTTTCTCAAATAAATTTCCTCCTTCCTGCCCCCTTTGCCCTGCTGGGTTAGTCAGTGATTTATACCCATAGGGATGTTGCCCCAGGGCAGTGGGTGGTAGGAGGTTCCTTCCATACCACTCCCTTATCTCCACTGATAAGGGAGATATCCCTCTGTGAGGGAAGGGCCCGAGTCTTATTGGATATTTCTGGTGCAACAAACACCCACAGAGTGATGCAAAGACCAGTGCACCTGCTCTTTCTAGCCAAAGGTCAGTAACTGAAAAAAAGCATGAGATAAAAAAATTAATGATTTCAAAATAGTACCAATCCTATTTTCTAGCAATTTGTAACTCAGCAGGCATCTTTTAAACTGTAGTATGGTTAGATGGATCAATGACCTTCCCACGTTCAGCGAGTCTATAGTTAATCCCTCCCCCCACCCTGATTTTCTTTTAAAGGAAAAGAATAAGGGCTGGAAAAGGGAAGAGAAACTGTTCTCTTATATAAAATTTATGCAGCTCTGTAATAAAAATGTAACATGCAGGAAATATATTTACATTAAAAAAATAATATATAGGTGTGTTCTTCTTGAAGAATAGGGCTTTATTAAAAAGGATTTTTCACTTTAAAAAGATTCACTGGCTCCTGAGTGTTTGCCGAGTTTCCTGACTGTATTTGAAATATGATTTAATGCACACAACTTTTCAGGAATACATCTTTCATATAAGCCAAATCTACTAATGTAATCATCTCTGCTGAAAATTGCAACAGGTAATGAAAGAGAAACGTCCCTTTGGTGTTCCTGTGTGATACATCAAATGAAAGCCGGCGTCTTCATTTCTGAGTCATCCAGTGCAGCAATGAGCAGTTTCACTGCTTTTTGGCTGTTGCTGTATAGCACAGGAAACAAAGATCTATGTCCTCCTTTTTCAGGGCCACAGAGAATGCAACTGCAGGGAGACATATTGACCTGACCAAAGTCATCCAATGGGTCTTTCCATTTTTTTCAGAAAAACATCCATTGCTTCATTTAATCTGGGGATCTCAACTTGGCACTACTGACATTTTGAGTCAGACAGTTTTTTGATGTGGGGAGTTGTCCTGGGCACTGTAAGATGTTTAGCAGCAACGCTGGTCTCTACCCACTAAGATGCCAGGAGCGACATCCTCCCTCTCCCCAGTTGTGACAACCAACACTATCTCCAGACACTGCCAAATGTCCCTGGGGGACAAAATCATCCCTGTTGAGAGCCATTGACCTAATCTATCTGGAAAAGGCATCACAGAGGGGGAACTCAGGAGGTGCTTAAACAGCACCTCCCCACACTGCATTTGCAAGTGTCACCCGCTGGCTTATACTCTTACCAACCAATAAGGTTCAGCACAGTGTATTCATATAACCTACTTAGATTTTTCAGTTCTACTCAAGACCCATCTTGGTGGTTGGCCCTCAGTGGCATTTATTTGCTCTTTGGCTGAGAACTCTGGGCTGTTTCTCTGTGGTGTTTTCTGCTTCTTTACGCCCTACCTAGGCCACCTAGCAAATCAAAGCCAAAACTTATACATTTGCTTCATAAAATAAATTGCTTTCAAGCAACTGTGAAGCAGTTAGGTTTCAGCAGCTTCTGCAATGAAAAGGAGACCAGTGATACATCAAGGAGGCTGTTTACTGCAGAGAGGGAGAGCTCGACTTGAGTGAGGAGTCCTTGGCTCAGGTTGGCCTTGGCATTGCAGGGGTCTTGGGTAAGTTACCCCATTTCTAACCCTCACACCCCGCAAAAAGTTGAGTTAGATGGTATCTAAGGTTCCTTTCAACTTGCAGATTTTGTGTGTGGGAGGAGAGGGGTGGGAATCTACTCTGGGTTGTACCCTCCTCCAAATTTTCTTGCTCCAAGGTCTATGGATGAATGAGTGGAAACGTAGCTTTGCTACCTTCTCCTTAGAAGTCTCAAACTGCCAAGCTGACTGAATGAGGTCAGCCTTAGGTGTAAAGCATAACTTTTAATTTTATTTATGTGCACTGATTAATCAAGCTATGAAATAGCTTATATAAACCAGTATATACAACTCTGACTATCAGGAATTTGGCCAAAAGGAGCTGACTCTGCTCCTATCTCATAAAATTTCAATTAAACATAAGGACTCCTTTTTAAGTCTTCTCCCAATCCTCCCTCATCAGTACCCCTTCTCCCCACAAAAAGAATTGTTAAATGTTGTGTGTTTTTTTGGGGGGGTGTGGGGGGAGGCTGGCTAGAGGCAGCAGCCATTTATCACCCTATATGGAAGTATTTTTGTGTTTTAACCACTGGGGCAGCTGTGCTGGAGTGAACCAGGTACATATCCCATAAGATGTAGGACTAGGAAGGAGGGACTGGAGTTCTGCTTCTGTGGAAGCTCCAGGGGGCAACACTGCTAATTATCTGTGTGTGCCCTGGCAAACTGGTCCCCTTCCTGGGACAGGGCCAAGAGAACATCTCCACTATTTGGGGGCAACATAAATCTCATCTTGCATCTTAGTAAATGCACCATGGAATGAGACTATGCATTTTATGAACAGTCTTTGACCTAAACATTAGCTTACTGACCCATGGCAAGTGAGGAAGAAGTTCATAACCTAGAAATCTAATAGTCTATTGCCAGAGACAGGACAGACATGATGTTCTTATTATAGCTATTGAAACCAGGAAAACGAACCTGCTGCAAACTAGCAGAACTAAATATGTGCAGGGGAAAAGTTTCACTTCTCAAATATTATGGCAAAGAAGCAAGAATTCCTGGCTGCAGACAGTTTCCTGTTCTGGAATGCTGATGATGTGAGACCAATTAGAGACAGGCCCATTGGCTTTGTCTGCACCCTTCCAGATTCTAGCTGCACACAGGGAGGTCACAGGAAACTGCTAAAGGCCCCTGCCCCGAGTTGAGGTCACTGAAATGCTTCTGCTCTGTTCCTGTAGGGTTCTTCTCCTGCTGCGTTTTTATTTTTGGCTCAGATATTTCACTTGGATTGAAATTCAGGCTTCAGTTTGGTTGGATCTCTGACAAGCAAAAGGACAGGCCTGCAGAGCAGGGCAGAGCCTTGGCTGATTGCCACTCTGCAGAGCCCACAACGAACAGGGTGGGGCGCAGAAATAACTGCACGTTATCAGGTATGCGAGTGCGGCTTTGTGTGTGGATACTATGTAAGGCGCTCCATACGGCCACTAGCTATTATTGGTTTTTCCAAGAAACCAAAATGATTACTTAAATCTCTTAGCTAAGGGAGGTAGTTATTGGGGCCTGGTTATTTTAATGTTTTGGGTTGGTGTTTTCTTCTGTTATTGTGTAAGTAAATGAACATAAGCAAACAATTTGTATTTTGCTTAAATAGGACATTAGGCAATATCACATGTGGTGTATCCTTGCATGTGGACATATGTGTATGTATGTTGTTCAGAAAAATACACAGAACAGGTTACTAGACATTCTAAGGTTAAACAAATTAAATATGATTTAAACAAATGATGAGAGCTATTCTTTTGGGGGAAGTAGGAAGGTTAAAATAAAAAAGGTTAACGCAATTTCAGTAAGAAGCTGACAACAGTTGGGTGCTGACAGCTGGGGAGAGAGAGTCCAAGTTTCGCAGCCGCTGCTTGGAGCATCACCTCCAGTCAAGGCTTTCTCCAGGCTGAACGGGAACCCTGACTCTTCAAATGACCCTCTATTTTGTCAGTAGCTCAAGGACCCTGGGAGAAGCTATTCTAGTAGTTTTGAATGGCAAATGCAAATACAGTAAGATCAAAATGAAACATTTAAGTTAGGCAACATCTATACTGCCCTTTGCCTCTATTTATATATACAGTATTTCTTTTTCTTTTCTTTTCCTTTTTTTTTTAGAGATGGGGTCTCATGTCTTACTACATTGCCCAGGCTGGTGTAGAACTTCTAGCCTCAAGCAATCTTCTGGTCTCAGCCTCCCAAGTACCTGGGACTACAGGTGTGCACCTCCCATTCCTTGCCCAGCTAAATTATCTTTTTAATCCTTACAACAGCTCTCCCATTTTTATTAAGCCAGTCAGTCAGTAAATAGATGCAATACAATAAAATACAACAACTGGCATTTTATCTGGTTCCAGAGCTAGTAAGTGGGTGATGAACTTTGGGCTTGATGCCAGTGTTCTGATTTGAAATCTGGCCCTCTTTCCCCTGTTGCTAGCCACACAGTCCCTTAAGTTATTCAACACGTGCCCAAATACCTGCTAAGACCCAAATCTGGGAAGAACAATTGGTATGTCCTACATGGATCTTTTTATCTACCCTTTAAGCCCCAGAGTTAATTAAGGAGGAGTCTTCCCTGATTGCAGCCCACAAAGCATTAAGCTTTCACAGGTCTTGCACTTTTAGTTTGTAAACCAAGCTCAGCTAAATACCTTTGACAAAAGCTTTACTTAAAATCTTGGCTTTAAAATAGAATGTAAATAAGGGTTAATTAATTCATTTGTTAATTTTGCTGTCCTACTGGGGACATTAACTCATGGCCATCTTTTGTGCAAATGCTTAATAAATCCTTCTTCCTAATTTGCGGAGGGCCACAGAATTTCTCAGTTATACTCTATGTATGCATATAAAATCATAACAGATTTGACCTCAATGAAATAGTTTTTTGGGGATAAAGAAAAATAGATATTTCTGACACTTCTAAGTTTTTATTTTAAGGTTCATTTGGCAGATAATGTAATTCTCAAGAAACAAATACCCATCTTTTCTTGGGATTACTTTAGAAAAATCTCTAATATTAGAAAAGTAAAGGAACTGCAAGAGGATTTTACACATTTTCTAACATTTCTGAAAAAAGCTAGAATATATTATAATTGTAGCCATAGAGCAATGGTTTTCTGTAAAAATTCCTAAAGCAGTTCAAAATGCCTGACTCCAAGGGATATTTAGAATTGTCTTGCTACATCTAACACAAAGGCAGCAAACATGAGAATATTATTAGGCTAATGTAGCTTAAAACAAATAATCTTGGTTTATATATGTACTTCTGTTGATTTATCAGTCTACCTTTTTTGTGTAAAACTGAAAAATTTAACTGTCAAGTTTTTGAAGTAAGCCCTTTTAAAAGAAATAATAATTTATAAGATGATACATTTCTAAGATTCTATGGGGCTCAATTTTATTTAGCGTATGTCATTTCAGTTCTTCAAAGTACTAAGACAGCAGAGCCAAAATAAAAGAACTTTTCAAGCATAGGTACATTCAAAAATGCAAAAAAAGTCTGGAAGACTTATCTAATTTTATAAGCAGCATGATTAGTTGCTGAGGAATAAGTTATTGGTTATTGATGTAAATTCAGAAGGAGAAAAGCATTCAAATAAAAGACCTGAAGTATTTTGTCACTACTTTAGATTATTCCCCTATTTGTTTCCTGTCACTAAGATAATTCTCTTTATGAGATGGTATTACATAATTTTCTAATATTCAATTTATTCTAGGCTAGTGGTGTTCAAAGTGTGGTCCCTCGATCAACCAAACCAGCATCACTGGAGGATTTGTTAGAAATGCAAATTATTAGATCCACTCCAGACTTCCCGAATCATAAAATCCGGTGTAGGGCCCAGCAATCTGTGTTTTAACAAGCCCTCCAGGGAATTCTGATGAACTCAAAAGTTTGAGAACCACGTTTCTAGGTCAATCATTCTGAAAAACAGCTGGGCTCTTATTTTTCATATATTTAAAACAAAAATATGGCCTTTTCAAAATGACAGTAGTGATATTAACTAACGTTTTTATGTAGGGCTTTACATGTCACATCTACTAAGATTTTCTCATCACTAGTAGGCAAAAATCTCATTTTGCTTTAAAGTACAATATGGAGTTGTTCACCTGTTTATTGGCCATTTGTGTATTCTTTTAGTAAATTAGTTCATGTCCTTTGCCCATTTTCTATTGACTTTTCGCTTGCTGAGTTTTAAAGATTTTTTTATATTAAAGAAATCAATACTTTGCCATATGTTGAAAGCATTTATTTCTCCAAGTTTCCTGTTTATGTTTGCCTTTACCTGTAGCATTTTAAGCATTTAACACTTTTTATGTATTTAAACGCATTTTATCTTTATGGCTTTCTGATTTGTGTCAAGCTTAGAAAGTCCTTTCCCACTTTAATATTATACAAATACTCACCAACTTTTTCTTTCTACTATGTTTCTCATACTTCCTGGGTTTTATTTTTTTTATGTTAAAATCTTTGATCCACCTGGAATTTATCGTGATATAAGGAGTATGGTAAAATCCAGCATTATTTTTCTTTTTCCAAATGACTAATTAGTTCCCGATTCCTTTTAAAGAATGGTCTATTTTTTGTTTCACTAATTTGCTGTGCCACCTTACTTGGGTCCATTTCCATACTTTCTAAATCTTGTTCCATTAATCTATCTCTATGCCAACATTACACTATCCTTTTTTTTCTCCCCTGAGACAGGGTCTCACTCACTCTGCATCTTAGTAAATGTATCATGGAATGAGACCATCACAGTTTAGTGTAACCTCAAACTCCTGGGCTCAAGCAATTCTCTGGCCTCAGCCTCCAGAGTAGCTGGGACTATACGTGTGGGCTACCACACTTTCCTAATTTTTCTATTTTCTGCAGAGATGGGGTCTTGCTCTTGCTCAGACTGGTCTCAAATTCCTGGCCTCAAGCAATCCTCCCGCCTCCGTCTCTCAAAGTGCTAAGATTACAGGCATGAGCCACCGCACGCAGCCTATACTATCTTATAACACATTTTTGTATCTGGTAGAAATAGTTTCCCTTCACGTACATAAAACTTTGAAAAGTAAAATTCTATAATTCTATATTGAATATATTAGGGAAGTTTATTGCCTCCTATCTTTATGTTAAATAAAAATAATTTTTGGAATGCATATTACCAATATGTATATAATTTAAAATTTATATCATAGTTTTATGTATAAGGTTTATTTAAAATGAGATGCATCTGTATAACACCTCAGGTAGTCAGAAACTAACCCTTGTTTAGATATTTGACTTTCTGAGCATCTCAGATTTTTTTCATTTTTATATAAAGATAAAAGCATCGTACAAGTTTGGTGGGTTAAACTAATTAGGCTGATTGTTTACATGTTTATAAAATTAGGCAACATGGCTTAATTGTTTAATAATGTGTAAACTTTCAATAACTGATTTTTTTCTATTTCGTAGGAACTAAGCACGCATGAATGCTTTAAGCCTGATATGTACTAACACCGAATGCGGGAGGAAGGCTTGAATGGTAGTGCATGTTTTAGCAGCCCCTTTCATTCGGTGAGAACATTCTTTGGAACTTTTGCTTCCACTCTGCCTGTTAGTAAGAGTTGCGTGGAACTGATAGTCACAGTAATAAAAATAGTTATGCTATGCACACAAGCAATAAACTGACATGAGAAGTCGCTGAAAACCTTATTTTTTTTCAACACCCTGTATACTCATAAGATAGGAACAGCGTAGAGAAGGCTAAATGGTAGTATTTCAACAAAGGACTCTCTCAAAGGGAGCAACACACCCCAGTCACTCACTGGAGGAAGCCAATGTGAGCCTCTAGCGTAGGCCAAAGCAGAGAACTGTGCTAAGAATAAGAATTCAGCTTTTCCTTTTCACTGTCTTTGAGTGGCGGCCTGAGCAAGCTCTCCAGAACCCTCCGTGAAAAAAACTGAGGTAAGAAGGTTTCAGGTGGAGCTAGCCTGGGAGGAGGAGGCTTGAATACTGCTCTTAGGTACTGTCGAAGTATTAATGCTGCCCTAACTAGGTCTCTCTCTTTTAAATAGTGTACCTCAAATATGCTCACGGGAGCCAGAGGAAGGGAAAGGTCATTTTTTTTGCTTGCTGCTTTGACATTCACATCATTTCTGTCCCTAGACCCCTGAGCTGGTGATTCTTTCAGGTACTGCAGGACACCACGCTCGCCCCAGAGGTGGTTAGCTCAGGCCTGGCTCAGCCCGTTCCACCCCGTGCTCTCCTCCCCATTCCTGTGTCTTCCCTGCTGCCAGGGGAACTTTGTCTCTTTTCATTCTAGAATTTGAAGATTTTCTTTCCAATCATTGATGTAAACTGCTTTGCCACCAAATCTTTTATTTTAAATTTTCTTTCTCTCCGCCATCAAGGATTCCCTCTCTAGAAAAAAAGTGGATGTTAACTCTCTTGTTAAAACATGGCTTTAGGCCAGGCGTGGTGCCTCACGCCTATAATCCTAGCACTCTGGGAGGCTGAGGAGGGTGGATCGCTCAAGGTCAGGAGTTCGAGACCAGCCTGAGCAAGAGTGAGACCCACATCTCTACTAAAAATAGAAAGAAATTATCTGGAGAACTAAAAATATATATATATAGAAAAAATTAGCTGGGCATGGTGGCGCATGCCTGTAGTCCCAGCTACTCGGGAGGCTGAGGCAGGAGGATCACTTGAGCCCAGGAGTTTGAGGTTGCTGTGAGTTAGGCTGAAGCCACGGCACTCTAGCCTGGGCAACAGAGTGAGACTCTGTCTCAAAAAAAAAAAAAAAAAAAAAAAACCAAAACCAAAAAAACACATGGCTTTAAGATACTTTAATCTCCCAACTCTCTAGGCCAAACTAGGTCTTTCAGTTTAAGTTAAATCTGTTCAAATTAGTGGCTTCCAATATTTTCAAGGCTGTCTTTGAATCAGCTTCATTATTTGTAAATTAGTCTGTTATTGATTTTATAAAATGACAATTCACACATTTGTTTTTCACATAAATTACTACTTTTTAATGCTCTCTTTCCCTGTTTTCCTATCAAAAGGCCATAAAATTCTTCCAATTACTTGTGGTGGTAAGGACCTCCCCCCACACCACACTGATCACTAGAAGTGAGACTAGTTAAGGGTAGGTGGTAGAGTCTTTTACCACCTTGGATGGTTGTGGGTCCCCCAAATTTCAGAGCTAGTGCTCTGACAACAGGGTCAGGCAGAAACAATACCCACGGGTATTCAGCAGCCTGGATCTCCCAGTAGCTACAAGTGTGGTGTTGGATGAGGCTTCTGGTTGTGGGTGGAGGGGAGTTGTGGGCAGATGATTGCTCAGTTCCCTACTGGCTCTACACAGGTTCTCTGCTCTGGTACAATTCAGTCCAAACAGCAACTTTTGCACAGAGTGTTAACACAGACCTTTATCTCTATTTCAAGTGCTTTGGAAGTATCAGGAACTGAAGAGGTAATTACTAATGGTAGCTGTAGATAGTATGTGAAGATGTTTCCTGATGCAACATTGTTGAGTGGTTTAATATTCAGAATACTGCAGAGGTTTAATAAATATATGATAATATGTATTAGATTCTGAAATTAAAATAAAAAAGAATTTTTAAAGACAAATTTGAGATCACTATGTATACTCCTTTAGTTACATGGAAAAAGTCTCAAAATATCATAAACATACACTGACAAAACCAAGATACTATTGTCCCTTTTGTAATTTTAAAGCATGAAACAGTTCATTTCAGAACATACTGCTCAGTCTGAAAAGTCAACATTTTTTTGTATGGAAAGGTAAATACTCCTTCTCTTCCCTATTGTGTATTCAGGTTACTTATTTACAGTCCTATGGGGAAGAAAAAAGCACATGCTAAAAAAATCACCTAAAAAATGTTTTGAAAATTAAATTATTTAAGTTAGCTTAGCAGAGCTCAAATTTTTGACATCATCTCTCTCCTGACATTAAAGTCTCCCTTGACATAGTAAAACGTATCTGTCTCTAACATATGATAGAATGTTAGCCATCACTCAATAAAGTCACATATCTTGGTAATGTCCACTTAAATAACAATTTCCCTGAAATCAGTTTATAAACACTTAAAAGGGAAAAAAATATGTTACTAACTACCGATTGGCAAAATTAAAATAATGCTAACTCTCTGTTCATGAATTATTTTTTGAGCAGTTACTGTGTGTTGTTCTAGATGGAGCAGTGAGCAAAATATAAAAAGTCCCTTTCCTCATGGAGCTTACATTATTTCCAAATGGTAGACTGAATCACAATTTTAATTTGTGTCTTAATCCCTTTGGGTAAATAGTATCAAAATCAGTCAATTTCACGGAAAACATCATGACAAACTATCAAACAGACAAATATAAAATGCTAGGCAATACAGTTGAAGCAAAGATCTTACCCCTTTTGTCAATAAAAGCTTAGAACAGTGCCATATGCCTGGTGGGTAGTGGTGGCTTGTCAAAGGTCACACAGCAAGGTAGTGGCAGAGTTAGGAATGACATCTAGACTTCTTTATTCCTAGTCCAGTGATCTTCCCATAGACTAGCCTATCTCTACTTATTAAATGGATCTTAATGATTTTAGAGCCAATTAAACTTTTTTTCCTTTAAAAGTAACCCATCAATTACAGTTTATATATTTAATGTGACTATTTTCCTGGTTCTGATATGTGATAAAATGGATCTAAAATTATGTATTCAGTATGATCCAAATTTTATTTAAAAAGATATATATGCATACATATGTGTAGGAAAAAATAAATAGGTAAAGCCGGGCACGGTGGCTCACGCCTGTAATCCTAGCACTCTGGGAGGCCGAGGCGGGCAGATTGTTTGAGCTCAGGAGTTTGAGACCAGCCTGAGCAAGAGCGAGACCCCGTCTCTACTAAAAATAGAAAGAAATTAATTGGACAACTAAAAATATATAGAAAAAACTAGCTGGGCATGGTGGCGCATGCCTGTAGTCCCAGCTACTCGGGAGGCTGAGGCAGGAGGATCGCTGGAGCCCAGGAGTTTGAGGTTGCTGTGAGCTAGGCTGATGCCACGGCACTCTAGCCCGGGCAACGCGGTGAGATTCTGGCTCAAAACAAACAAACAAACAAACAAAAAAACAAAACAATTTGCTAAATTTTTGGAGGATTTTACTTCTGTATTCATGAGAGGTATTGATCTGTAGTTTTCTTATAAGGTGTTTGTCTCCTTTTGATATCAGGATAACGTTGGCTTCATAAAATGAGTTGACAGTGTTTTCTCCTCTACTATTTTCTGGAAAAGAACATGTAAAATTGGTGTTATGTCTTCTTTAAATGTTTGTTAGAATTCACCAGTGAAACAATCTGGGCTTGGACTTTTTATTTTTGGAAGATTTTAAACTATGAATTAAATTTCTCTAAATAGATATAGGGATATCTATTTCTTCTTATGCGAGGTTTGGAGGTTTTTGGCTTTTAAGGAATTGGTCCATTTCATCTAAGTTTCTGAATTTATATGCATATAATTGCTTGTAGTGTTTCTTTATTAGTCTTTTAACATTCATAGGGTCTATAGAAATATCAGCTCTCTCACTCCTGATATAGGTACTTGTCTCTTCTTATTTTCTTGGTTAGTCCAACTAGAGCTTTTTGATTTTATTAATCTTTCCAAAGAGACACTTTTGGTTTCGTTGTTTTTCTATATTGTTATCCTGTTTTAAATTTCATTGATATCTGCTCTTATCTTTATTTCTTTCCTTTTTTCTTGCTTTGGATTTATTCTGCTCCTCTTTTTTAAGTTTTTTTAAGATAGAAGCTTAGATTGTTGATTTGAGTTCTTTCTTCCTTTATAATGTAATCATTTGATGCTATAATTTTCTCCGTTAGCATTGTTTTGGCTGTATCCCACACATTTTGACATTGTATTTTCATTTTTTTTTTACATCAAAATATTTTCTAATTTCTCATGACACTTCCTCTTTGGCCCATGGATTATTTCGAAGCATATTGTTTTAATTTCCAAGTACGTGGAGATCTTCCAGTTATCTTCTTTGATTTCTAGTCTAATTCCATTATAATCAGAGAACATTCTTTGTCTGATTTCAATTTTAACTTTGTTAAAGTTTGTTTGTGGTCCAGGATATGGTTCTCTTGGTGAATGTTTGGTGTGTCCTTAAAAAGCATGTGTGTTCTTCTGTTTGGGGTGGAGTTCCGTTTATACAAGTTTATTTTTATAGTTTTTATAAGTTTATTGTTCGGCTTTTCTACATCCTTGATGATTTTCTGGGTTCTTGTTCTACAAATTGCCAAGAGAGCATTGAAGCCTCTAATTGTAATTGCGAGTTTCCATTTCTTCATTCAGTTCTATCAGATTTTCTTCATGTATTGGAGGTTCTATTGACGGGCACATACATATCTAGGATGTTATGTCTCCTTGGTGAATTGAGTGAATTGACACCATTACATCACTCTTTATTTCTGGTACTTTATCTTCCTCTGAAGCCTACTGTCTGCTATTCATGTAGCCACTCCAGCTTTCTTTGCATCAGTGTTTTCACAGCATAACCTTTTCCATCCTTTTACTTTTTTTTTTTTTTTTTTGAGACAGAGTCTTACTCTTTTTGCCCAGGCTAGAGTGCCATGGCATCATCCTAGCTCACAGCAACCTCAAACTCCTGGGCTCCAGCAATCCTACTGCCTCAGCCTCCGGAGTAGCTGGGACTACAGGCATGCGCCACCATGCCTGGCTAATTTTTTCTATATATTTTTAGTTGTCCAATTAATTTCTTTCTATTTTTAGTAGAGACGGGGTCTCGCTCTTGCTCAGGCTGGCTTTGAACTCCTGAGCTCAAAC
>CAUYSK010113770.1:0-40319 GCA_963575035.1 Avahi laniger
GAGTGAGACCCAGTCTCTACTAAAAATAAAAAGAAATTAATTGGACAATTAAAAATATATATAGAAAAAATTAGCCGGGCTTGGTGGCACATGTCTGTAGTCCCAGCTACTCGGGAGGCTGAGGCAGTAGGATCGCTTGAGCCCAGGAGTTTGAGGTTGCTGTGAGCTAGGCTGACGCCATGGCACTCGCCCCGGGCAACACAGTGAGACTTTGCTTAAAAAAAAAAATAAGAAGGAAAGAAGGAAGGAAGGAAGGAAGGAAGGAAGAAAGGAAGGAAAGAAGGAAGGAATGAAATGACTACTGTCTACTATCACCACCATTGTATAAAAGAAAAGACATTAAAACAAAACAACCAACAACAGGAAAGACATCATCTCAAAATAAAAAATAGTCTTTACATGATTCATGTTATATATTTAGTTAATGAAAAGCTCACAAAATACAAAATTGTCCTAATTTTCATTATTTTCCCATAGGCTGGCCTGGGCACTCAGCCCAACTTGAGGGGTCTCTACACACTGAGAGAACCTGCCCTGTAGCCCCTGATAAATTCCCCAGTGCAGACCCTTGTTCCTTTCCCGGGACACCCCCACCTCCACCACCATCAAGGCGCTGCATATCCTAGGGCCACAGCACACGTTTAACCAATATTTGTGAATAAGTAGAAGTACAAATAAATATGATTTATAGGAAATAGGCTCCACCGAGTTAAAAATTATCTCCAGCAATCTTTAGCTCAGTGACCATTGATCTGGTTGCAAGAGAAGTTTCATTTGTCAGAGGGGACACAGCCAAGAGAACAGTTTATTGCCTTTGTGTGACCAAGTCGATTTGTCTTGTGTGGCATTGACTCCCGAGTCCTACATATCCCCTGCCTTCCACTGGGCCTTAAATCCCAGCGACCTGGCTCTAGACTCTTGAATCTCCACGAACACCAACAGGATGGTGCAGCAATTCCCAGCACCTCCCACGTCTATAGCTCTGAAAGCTCAGACATATCTGCACTCTGCCCAGGGCCACGCACACCACAGCTCTAAGGTTTATTTCATAAATGACTCAATGAGACCTCTTCCTTCCTCAGCCCCCAACTAATAGCTGATAATCCTAACTACAGTCATCCCCATTTCCTAAGGCACCCATGGCATTGTTTGATAAATTTTCTTAAAGCTCAACTCGTACTATAGCTTTCCCCAACTCAAAATCTTTAATGACTTTCCATTAGGCCCAGAAAAAACACCAAGTCCTTAGACAAGCATTAAAAGACTCCCATAATCTGACTTTAATGTGGCTTTTCAACTGCAATTCTTTAAAACAGTTTGTCTTCAACTCCCTGTGGCCTCTTCAATATCTGCTTTGCCTATTAGTAAGTGTTTCTGTCTTACGTTTTCTACAAGAGAATGAGCTGGATGCCTCCCAAACGTTAGCACAAAGTCCTGCAAATACTACTTCAAATTACAACTGTTAGATGAATGAATAAAGTAGGCACACGCAGACAAGTGAAGACACAAGTCATATTGTGATCTGCCCCAGTACCTAGCAAATGTGACTCGTGTCATTGGTGGTCAGTGCACAGGCAGCAGAAAAAGAAAGGAGAGAAGGCAGGGAAACAAGAAGAAAGGGAGGGAGGGTGGGAAGAGAGGAATTAGCTCAAGGGAGATCGGAACTGAAATTATATTACAGTCCTATCAATTAAGTTTCTTTCTTGGACCACAGGGCAAAGGAGGCGAGGATAACACAGGGAGAGTGAGGCTGATTCAGATGCTCTGAATCAGCTCTGTCCCCAGAGGGTCAAGGAAAGGAGAAATAAAGTCTCACGTCAGAGGCAGTGGGAAGCCCTGTCTGCAGCAAAGGAGGCAAAAACCAAATGTGTTATGTACAGGAAAGTTGGCCAAAGATTTGGTGAAAATGAAACACAGAAGTGCCTGGTGGTTTCTAACTGGTCCTCATGCTCCTGCGCTCTGCGCTCAGCTCTTCTTCAGACGTCGTTCTGCCAACCAGCACACACTTCCTTACAGTCACTCAAAGGCAGCAGCCACACAAAAGCAGCTGCTCTAAGTAGACATCTCCCCCCAGACTGCCTTCATGGTCCACTTCGACGCTTTCTCAGAAGCTTCAGCCTGTTCACTTGCCCCATTTCTCCAGGACACCCAGTCCGCCACTCTCCTCTGATCAATCCCCTTCCCCTTCTAGACCCACTCAACGTCCAGACTTCTCACAGTAGTGGAAGGCCCAGTTCCTATAATAAATCCCAAATCCCACAGGACTCAGAGTGGATCTCCTTCCTTGATTAAACCCCAATAATAGAAATGAGACAGGAGAGACAAACTTCTCGAGACAGGAAATAGCCTGAGAAAACGATTCCATTGTGAACATGAACTAATTTTTTACATAAAAGCAGATGTATTGAAACGTACCCAGGGTTTATTTAAATCAGGTTTGATAAGACAGTGGGCGCAGAAATGATTGTCATGAAGGAGTAAGTTCTATATTCATAGATCGCTAGAAACAGCAACCACAGTAGTAGGCCATGCAGGGCCACACGGGGAAGCACCAGGGAGAGTCAGGAGGTCAGAGAGGGGCACTGGGGAAAGAATGGCCAACAGCTTTATCGGGGTTTTCACAGGAAGGAATGGACAAGACAGGCAGTTATACTGCAGAGTAATTGCAGGAATGGATAGTGTGAATAAATTCAGGCAGGTTCTGGGTTACAAGGGTGGGCCATGATTGTCTGTAATCTGGCCCTCAGGTGATTTATGGCAGGGGGAATGTTGGCTTGATGTGTGAGAGTTTGATAAAGAGGTGGCTGTTTGATTTGTGTACCAAAGACATATTCCCAGGGGAGTAATTTACAATTTCTAGGAATTAGCTTGCACTGGGAGGGGCAGTGTCTCCAAGATCAAGTCCCCAAATGCCAAGAGCATCAAGAATACAGTAAATAATAAAATATAGTCAATACAGGAGAGATGACTCAGAGGGTGGAGCCAAGGGCCCAGCCAACAAAACTAAAATCTTAGAAGAATCATCACCAGGGAGCAATAGTGGGCTCTAGTCAACATTCACTTCTTGCCCCCAGAGCAGGGGGAGTAATGACACTGGCCCAGCTGGACTTCAAAATTTCCACGGAGCAGTGATGTTTATATGCCTCCAATCTCCCTCCTTTTTGAACATGAGTTTCTACCGCAGTAGTCCTATACCTGCCCCATTATTCTTATCTGATTCATAAATCATCAAATTAATAAGAACCCTATTCCAGGAAAGCTATCTCAAGGTAAGTTTCTCATAAGCTTTGGGACCAGGTTAAGTGACAAGATCCTAGCCTTCAAGCCTAAGCCTGATGTTATAATTGGATAAGATTTTTGTGGTTCTTGGGAAGTGGGGGAGTATATTTTGCATGTGGAAGGAATGTCAATAATTTGTGGCCACAGGGTGAACTGTGGACAGTTGATGATGGCAGTAACTTTTTCTGCCACTCCTCTCATCTCGAGGTGAGACATATTTCCCTCCTGTTGAATGTGGGCTTGCTTTTGGAGTTGCTTTGATGAACACAACATGGTAGAATTGATCCTGCATAACTTGCAAGTCGGGACCTTAAGAAACGTGCAGTGTTTGTGCACTAGGGGCACTCTCTCTCGGAGCCCAGATGCTGCAAGAGAGCAGCTCAGGCCATATGGAGAGTCCAGGTAGAAGACAGCACGCTCTACAGCTGTCGGCCCCGTCCGAGCTCCCAGCCACCAGCGCTACCAAACATCAACCATTTCAGTAAGTCTAGGCTGCAGATAACTCGAGAAAATGAGGGGCAAAATCACCTCCAGTTAAGCCCAAACAAGCTTTAGAATTGCGAGAGATAGTAAATGGTCATTATTTTTTAAGCCATTTTGGGAGCAGGGAGAGAGGGTTTTTATACAGCAGTAGATAGCTAAAACAAGACAACAGCAAACCTCAAGATGCATTAAAAACAATCTGGTCTGTGATCTCAGATTTTCCCACTGGATATTCTTCTAAGAGTCTACTTGCCTTTACCCCTCTTCCAAAGAATCACTGTTTTTCTAGATAAAAAAGAGTAGCCACAGATGAGGCATTTAGGACACATTGGATCTTCTATTTGAATTTGGACAACTCTTGTCTGTCCTTTGGGAAGTTTTCTTCTCCAATCTCTTATGTTAGCAGAGACAAAGACTCTTAAAACAACAACAACAAAATATATATATACATATATATATTAAAATTTCCTTTGGTGATTGAATAGAGAAGTAACAAGCTTTCCATGAGTTCTAGCCACTTCGTTTTCATTTTGTTTTCACGTTGCTGCTGGCAAATCTACATATCATAAAAGTATATCTTCCCACTCTTATAACAAAAATTTTAAATTCCTTTATAGATTGATGCCTCTGAATGGAAAGGTAGTGATGGTTTATTTATGTGATTCTAGCTGCTCTGTTTTCATTTTGCTATTGTATTGCTTTTGGCAAATTTACATATAATAAAAGGATATTTGTGTCTGTTTGCCTGAAGCTTGTTAGTATTTTTCCAAAGTGGTCTAAAACATGATTAAGATTATGCAGGACAGTCACCACAACTTGGGATCCAAATCAGGCCAACCTACTTTGATGGGTGACTTTGAGCTCTTGCACTCCCCAGCCAGGTAAAGACACAGAATGCTGAGATACGTGTGTACACGTAGCTTCGGACGTAGCAAGCAAAAATACCGGCCATCCAGTTAAATTTGAAGTTCAGATAAACAACAAATACAGTTTTTAGTATAAGACTATATTATGCAATATTCGAACATTCTTATCTAGAAACATATGAATCTGGATGCCCTGTATTTTACCTGACAACCCTGTCGTAGTTATAGCAAGGGATAGGGAGAACCGGATGTGTTTCCTGTGGTCATACATCCTTTTAAAAAATGTATCTCTTCACTTTTATGGCATCCACAGGATGCGGTTATGCTTTCTGTGGCATGAAACAGGTGATACACAAGCCCCAGAACCCAAAGCAGGAGGGGAAGAGCCTTCGCGGTGATTGGGCACTTGTGATATGCCCAGTATTTCACAACGTTATTTCATGCAGTACTCACAGGTGCAATGTGAGTGCTGCCGCTTTGCTAATGAGTGACTCAGAGAAGGGCTTGTCTGGGTCCCACGGCTGGTGAGTTGGGATATAGCTCTCTGACCCAGATCGCCCTGGCTCCCTAGCCTGCATTCCTGTAGTTCCACAGCATGCTGACATCCAGGGAGCTGGGCACAGCGGGGGATGAGAGGAGGGAATGCAGTTCTTGCTATTTTTCTGCCACTCCTGCCCCTCTGGTGTGTTTCCTTGTTGCATGACATTTGAGAGGCCTGTTGATAACTCTATACTTTATTGAGGACAAATGAAGGTAAGAGAGAAACAGGGAAGGTGTGGAAAAGACATAAAATGTGCCTCTTTTTTAATCTCTGAAGGCAGAATAAATCCTTATACAGTGGCTTAAACAGTCCCTTAACCATTTGCTCTTGTCACATACAGATGGTAGCGAATTCCTCTTCCAAGGAAAGGGACTAGCAGAAAGAGTGCTTTGCAGTAAGCTTGTGGTTAAGTGGTCCCTCTTGTATCCCTCAGAGTGGGATGGAACGAACTCTATTGTTACATGGAAGAGTCTCTTGGCACAAAGTAGAAACAGCAGGACTACTCTTTCGGAGGTGCAGAACAGGTCTTTCTGCCTTGGGATATTGCCGGAGGGAAGACGGAAGAAAAATGAGGACACAGGGCAATGTCAAGAAAGTTATGGGTCCCAGTGCTGTGTAATTCTGACCTGTGCTGCTTGGTAGGGAAGAGGAGCCTCAGCAGGTGACGTACAGGAATTTGCTTATAAAAAGGTAGTGAATATTCTATCACCCCCATGCAGAGGTTTCCTTTCCAAAAAGGAACAAACCAAGACTTAGAGCCAAGATGTTGTCACATTGGTGTCTTTTTCATTAAAGACTGACACCTCTCAGCCAGGTTAAATGTTTGAGTCCTTGGGCTGCTGTCACAAAATACAGGCAGTCCCTCGGTTATGGACGACTAGACTTATGGTGTTCCACACTTAAGCAGGGGCTTCCAAGTTTCCCCATAAGAATAATTTACGGTTCAATAATTAAGTTATTAATTGGCGAGCTAGTTTCTTCCATTCATGTAAACAAACCCTCATGGCATGAGTGGTTGGTTTGTGCAGCATCTTTGCCCTAGAAGCTAGTCTCATAAGCAGGCAGAGAAGTCGCTGATAGAAACTCAAAAATGCAAAGAATCAGAAGATCTGGAGCTGAGAAAGGTACGACAGAAGAATGAGCTGAGGCTTTTCGTCTCACTGAAGCAGGATTTGCTGAGCTTGAGGAGCCAGATCCTACCTAACATTTACAAAGATCTACCATGCGGTAAGTAAGGACATTAGCTACCACAAGGCCATTTGTGATGAAGAAAAGAAAAAGGCTGTGTCAGTAGCCCTAGACACCTTTTTCAAGAAGCCAGCTTCAGTGCTAAGCTCTCCTCCTCCAGCAGCAGAGTCAGATCCTGATTCTCCAGCTCCGTCTCCGTCATCATTTTCCGATCAATGTTAGGCTAATTTCTTGCTTCCAAAGTGCCCCTTCCAGTAAGCTAGACTTTAATGCAACATTGGGTTAGTGTTAACCTTTAATATTCTTTGTGGAAATTTCTCCTATTTCTTGTCTAAACGTCTAAACCTTTTGTTTGAGTTTGTTTTTATGCTCTGTTTGTTTAAATTAAAAGAAAAAACACAACGGTTTCTGTAACTTATTATTACAGTACAGGGGTATTATTATTACTATTATAGTATTATACTACATTATTATTACCACATATGAGCCATTATAGTATTACGATTATCATATATACTCTGTTCATCAGAGATCCGAATTACATACTAATCTGACCTAAAGACATTCTCAGAAGCATATCTTGCCCATAACTTGGGGACCACCTATACCATAAAATGGTGCCTTATAAACATTGCAAATTTATTTCTCACATTTTTGGAGGCTGAGAAGTCTAAAATCAAGGCCGATTTGATATCTGGTGAGGGCCTGTTCTCTAATTCATAGATAAATAGCACCTTCTTGCTGTATCCTCACGTAGTGGAAGAGGTGAGAGGTCTCTCTTCATGTTCTTCTAAAAAGCACTAATCCTATTCACGACGGTTCTACCCCATGACCCAATCACCACTTGTCTTATTCTATCCTGCTATTACAAAATATGTGATACTGGGTAATTTATAAAATTTATTGCTTATAAATCTGGAAGTTGGGTAGTCCAAGATCAAGGTGCCAGCAGGTGTGGTGTCTGGTGATGTCCTACTCCATCAATGGCATCGTTTCTCAGTGGCATTTATACTTGGCGAAAGGCAGAGGGCAAAAGGGGAGAAACACTGTGCCCTCGCATGGTGGAGACCAGACGAGGTGAAAGTGCTCCTCAAGCCATTTTGCAAGGCGCTAATTCGTTCATGAGGGCACAGTCCTCATGGCCTGATCAGCTCCTCCCTCAGCTCTTAATACCACCACAACAGGGATTAAGTTTCAACACACGAATTTTGGAGAGGACACATTCAAATTACAGCACTGCCCAAAGGCCATGTGTCCTGACTCTGTCACCTTGAGGGTGAGAATTTTGACACATGGATTTGGGGTGGGGTACAAGCATTCAGGTCATAGCATTAAGTAATTCCAAATCTTGTTTCTATTTTTGACCACTTCTTTTCTTGTGCTAGAGAGCTGAGAACAAACCACTCAGCATTTATTCTCAAGCTTGACCTAAATCATCTTTCTGGAAGGATGCTGACACGAAGGGAAACCAATGGCCCAAAGCGAAACTGAGCAAATAACTTACAAAATACTTTTGTCCCTGTTGAAGCTACTGGGAACCATGAGACAGAAAAAAGGTTCTCTGGCCCTCAGTCACTCCCAGATGCCACCCAGGATGGTTCTTTTCCAAGGGTCTACCCGGGCTTACATCACTATCAGGATTACAACTCTGGGGAATGCTCACAGCAGGCAAAATATAGCACATTTACTAAATGTACTTCTGCTTCCATATTGATCCCCCAGAGAATTGTGCAAATTCTTCCTCTGTTTCTGCAGGGAACACCTTATATGTATATTTCTGGGATGGGAGATAGTAGATTTCAATCAGTTTTCAAAGGAAGTCATGAATCCAGAAATTGCACTTCACTGATTTAGAGTCTGTAAATGAAGAATGATTTGATGCTTTGACTAGAACAGAAACCACCTCTTATTGTTTGGTTTCAAGACAGTTTTCAAGGGGCAAATAAATTAATATATCTTGAGCAGCAACTGCATGCCAGGTAAGTAGTGTTGAGATCTGACAGGTATTATTCCCTGGAGTCTTCTAATCCCTCTGTGATGTGGGTATCGGTTTCCCTGGTTCGCTTGTGAGTTGACCTGCACTGAATAACAGCACGTGAGGAAGTTCTCTCGTGTCAATCACAGCCAGTGAATGGCCCAACAAGCACACCTAGCCAGGCCTGTCTGAGTTCAAATTTGGGCATTCTGTTGTCTCCCTTCTACTTCTTCGCTCATAGAAGTCCAGTTTGTTCCTTCGCTATTGGACTGGCGCCAAGCCCCTGTCCTTACCAGCCATCAGTGCCTATCGGCTTGTGGTCCTGATACTGCTGGGCACCATGATACTGAAAAAGGTTCCGTCTGGCCCTCTTTTTCTGAGGGTCTTTGCTTGCTCTGGAACCCACTTTGCTCTCCTTGTCACAAGCTGGATGCGTCGGGGAATTAACTCGCTCACCTCAAGGAATCCTCGACCACGACTGACGCAGGTGGCAATGAACACTCACTCTGCTGCCCCTGAGTGAGGCCATGCTGGTGTGCGTCTCTAGTCTGCAGTTTTCCTGCGTCCCCAGGGCCCTCGTTCTACATTGGCAGTCGGCTTGCTAACATCCTTCTGTGACTGACTTCCCTTCCATGTGTCATTTCTCCATTCCCCTAGGGATGATTTTTAGACCATCTCTCTTAGTATTGTCTACGGGTCTGATTTTGAAAGGGCACAAAGACATGTGGCTTCAGCTACTGGAAAATAGACGGAGGGTTGGGGGGAAGGTGTGTGTGTGTGTGTGTGTGTGTGTGTGTGTGTATGTGTGTGTACACATGTGATAAGGTGAAAAAGGGTGATAGTCTAACATGAGAACTACCGCTCTTGTCTGAATTCCACTTTCTCATTTGTAAATGTGATAAAAATGCCTACCTTACACACCCATTGAATGTATTAAATAGCATGATGTATGGGAAGCTGCTGGTTCACAGTAGGTGCTCAATAAATGTTGAGTGATTATAGCAGAGTTGAAAAGTCATGAATATTGGAGATTAAAATGCCTGGTTTAAATTTTGGATCTGTAACTTCCTAGCTGTATGGGTTTGGGTAAATTACTCTGGGTCTCAATGCTTTTGCCTGTGCCAGGGGCATAAAGATACTCTCCGCGCAAAGCTGTGCTGAGGACAGAAGTAAGCGGGGTATGTAAAGAAGCTACAGAGGGGACATTGTGAGTTTCCAGACCATGAGAGCAACTTTGCTTCTGCTTCTCCTGCTTCGACGCCACAGACAGAGCCTTCTGGGCAGGGTGAGGTTTTCCAGACTTCTCAGTCCTACTCTAGCGGGAATAAAAATCACACTTGCAATCTCTCCGAGTGACTGATAGGCGTTTCACGATGATTTTATCACTTGGTGGAGGATGAAAGTCACTCAATGATTAGCCGGATTCCTCCATTAAACCACACTGCCCAAGACATACTCTAATTACCCACAAATTCCGGTTAGGCTTTATAGTGTAATTGCTATTCATGCTCCAATTAAGGGGCAATTGCAAGCTGAGGGGAAAAAATGTGCTTTATTGCTTCAATTTTGAAATTAGTGTATTTCGGAGCCTTAACCTACTCCTGGCCTACAGGGTTCCACGTACAGCAATGCCTGTGCTGCTGCAGCGGGGCTTGCGGGCCAGCCTTCCTTTTGCCAGGCTTCTGTGGCAGTGCTCCCTGCCTGAGAGCGGAGCTGGCACCGAGCTCCTGACGTTTCACATTCTAGGAGGCAGAGGGACGGACAGAGGGACCTGTTCTTTCCATGTGTTTAAGACACTGAAAGAAAATCATCAAGGTCTTCTAGAAGTGAGCTACCAGGGCGGGTGTGGCTCTTTGAGGTTGGAAGATAGCCCTGTCCTGAGGGAAGGCAGGCTGAAATGCACGGGAGAAAAGCAGACAACATCCAGAGGGCTGAGAATTCAGGGAAGTCTGGGTTCAAGTACCTGTTCTGCCATTTCCTAGTGCTGTGACCTTGGACAGGATAATTCTGAATGCCCAGCATCCTCATCTACTCTGTAGGGACAGTGAAAGCACCCGCTGTTTAGGATAACTTAGAGCGTCAAATGAGATGATACACAGAAAGTGAAAGTACCTAGCACATAGTAGTCTCCCAGTAAATGTCATTACAGTCATCATCATTATCCCCACCATCGCCAACACTGATACTGTTACTCTTGCTGCAGGCAATTACCCCATTCTGGGCAAGTGAGTCGAAAAGAGATACATCTGCCTGCTGTGGCAATACACCTGACAGAGCCTCCTAAAGGGTTAAACGAAATTAATCAGGTTTCTTTACTGAGCACTTCTCTGTGCATTCAATGCTATAATTTATATTACAAAGCTCAAAAAAGGGGTTAGGAGGCAGCAAGGACCATAGTGGCAAAAAGTGTAGACTTTGGAGCCCAAGACACCTGGATGCAAAAACCTGGTTCTGCCCTAACTGGCCTCTTGACTCTCAGGTTCCACATCTACAAAATGAGTCTAATAGTGCTTCCTTGATAGTTTTACATGTAAGCATTAAATAAGATGATATAGGAAAAGTGCTTACCACAGTGTGTGCATTTATACATTCAATAAAGTTCAATTTGTTATTATCAGTTTTTTTTTAAAGTTGGGATTATACCATTCCACTGAAGCTGTGCAGAGCCTCTCTTCTGTAAAGTTACAGAATTCTATGAAGAGAACAAACATCTCTTCAGAAGACTTTTCTCAGAAAATCACAGTGCTATTATACAAAGTGAGGACGGATGCTGAGAAAAGCAGACTTGACTGGTTTTGCATACAGCTGACACTCCCCAGGATGCGTAAGGACCCTGATGGGGAGAGGAAGGGGCTGTGGCTTTGCCACTAACGGATCAATGAAATCTGCATGAGCAAGATGTTTTTGTTGTTGTTGTTGTGTTGTGTGTAGAACAAATTCCCAAGTAAAATGATACTTGGAAGGAACTCAGCCTAAGCCCAAGGTAGACAGAACAGAATCGGTGGCATGATGATCTAACATTCCCTGGTGATCAAATCATTCCATTGACGGACTAGGAACCGTCCCTCTGTGAGAAAGGCGAGGGCCTTGTCCAGCAGTCCTGGCTCTATGAGGCATCGTGGTAGATGCCAAGTCTCAGGTCCTTAGCGTGCCCTTGTTTCCCAGTTTCCACTGTCAGCAAGAGTCTGAGGAATGCGCAATGAGCTCTGATCCCCAAGCACTGCCGAGTCTGCAGGGACACGGCCAAGGGGCTTCCATCCACCTGCAGAGCAATGCACTGAGCCTTTGTCTACATGCCCAGAGGAACAGGTTTAAGCATTCCTTTCATCCTCTTGATGTTAAAACCCAGACCCATAGATCTTATACTTGATGAGCAGGTGGCTAAAATGCCTTCCTCTGTTTCACACAAGAATTCATTTCATGCTGAACAGAACGGGTCACGTTTCCTGTGAGCCTGGCCCTGCAGTTCCCAGGTTCCCACTGTCGGTGCATCACCCACTCACGCTCTGGCACATTTGCTTCTGCCTCAAATTTCCTAGAGACTTACCGAGGTGATGTTCATAGATTTTCTCATTTATGTTGTTTCCTCGTGCATAACAATGATCTGTTGGCTTTCATTTCCGTTAATGACCCTCCGAATGGGAAACTGTTCCCTTGTCATGTCACATGTCTGATGCTGGCCTGATTTCAGAAGGTGAAATAGTCTTGCATGGTGACAACTGAAAAAGCTTACTCTCCACCCTTTTGCAGGCTGGTGGCAAGCCCCAGTACAAAAGGGGAGGGTATCAGAGAGGGACGGACGGGTGCAAGGTAAAGAATGAAAATTTTGGAGCCAGATAGACAAAGGTTTGATTTATAGCTCTGCCACTTTCTAAACGTCTAGAAATGATGTGCTTGGGCAAGTCATTTAACCGCTCTCTGCCTCAGTTTCCTCAGCTGTGAAATGAAGCTAGTGTGTGCAGACATTGTGAGATTGTGGTAAGGATTGCGATACTACTGCCATTATCCCTAATAATATGAGATTCTAGGAATTGGATATCAGAAGGTCTATTCTACCTTTCTCCTAGATGGACAAGCACCAGTACATGCAAACATCCCCCATGTACAAAGGATGCTTAAACCATCCACTGTACATATTTGTTTGCATCTCTCTCTCGTCTTTAGACTGTGGCTTTCTTATGGGCAGGAGCAGAGTTTTATTTTCATTTGTATATCCAGTAATCAGAAATTAGTAAACATTTATTGAAGTAATGCAAATACCAGCTGTGTATAGACTGGATCTGGGACAGTGGTCCCTATTGCAGGAACCAGTCCATCCTAGAATGGATACTGCCTGACCCAGGAAAGGGCATGAGCTCAGGAGGAGAGCAATAACCTAACCTAACCTAAGCAAGGCCATGGAAGAGGGGCAAAGCATCTCTGAGCAGAGGGGAGCCAGCCCTGGGTAGGTTCCCACAGAGATCTGGGTCTTCCTCAAGGGTTCACAGTTTCAGTCTGAGAGAATATGAGAGCTGAGCTCCACGTTGCTGAGAGGGGGCATGCAAGACTCTGCTCTTCCCTGGGAGAGGGAGGGAGAAGACACTGCACAGACCCATGAAGACTTACGCAATTTAGGACTGAGCTATTTTACTGTGGCCCTTGTAGGAATCTTGATATAAAGTCCTTCACAGCAAATGTGTTTTCCAGTGCTTGCAGATTCCTCTGGAACCTCAGGAGACTCACAGCACAAGGAGTTGCTGCACTTGGAACAAGTCCTCCAGAGGCTTGGCTGGGGTGAAAGGCCAGGAAGCTTTGCAGGGCCACAGTGCGCGCACACACACACACACACACACACACACACACACACACAAATGCATCATTATTCCAATGACAGGAGGAGCCACACAACAACCTGCAGAATCATTTGGCTCCAAAGGGCAGAAGCAGGTGGGAGCGTGAATGCAGTCTTCCCACCACCCTCAGCCAAAGCGCCCACCGTCAACTGCTGGGCTCCAAACGCCTCTGGGTGCTTGCCTCAGGGATTCCTTTCAGATTTCTCAGGAGGGGATGGAGGCACAGGAGAGGCAGGGAAATAGAAATGGGAAGGAGGAATACGGAGAGGAAATGAAAGAGGCAGAGAATCAGCTCTAAGGAAAATGACTGGTGTGCCCAGCCGAGCCCTCTGTAGGCTTCCATTTGCAAAGCTCAGTGAAAAGAAATTTATCTTAAGTTGTTGTCAATGCTCTGAACAGGGAGGCTCCTGTGTGCACTAGGAGGCAGCTGCCCCGCGCGGCTTAGTGACGGGAGGGAGGATGGCAATGACGTCATCCCCATCTTGCTCCCCTTAGAATCCGTGGGGATTATTTTCCTCCAGCCACCGAATCATCCTAGGCGCCCCCACCCTTCCTCTGATGATGTACACAGCTTTGCCTGCCAAATCACCTTAAACGAGAGACATATGAAGGGCACCGTTGGAAAGGGTGGTCCCCCGGGAGGCTCACCCAGGCCTTCTGCAGAGCCGGGGGCAGATGCAGCTCCGAGCCTTCCGTCTCCTCCTTTGACGGTCCCTCTGGAGCAGCCAGACGCTGTCGTTCAGTTATTGGGTCACATTCTACAGAAGGAAACCAAGGGTAACAAAAATAGCACGGTGCATTTCAAAAATATTTTATAATTTCCAAAGTGCTTTTCATACCTGTCATCTGACTCAGTCCTCAGAATATCCTTCTCCGCGAGGCAGGAAAATATCCCATTTGACAGAAAAGAGCGCGGCGTGGCAAAGTCATCGGGCAGACAGCCTGCGGCAGGTTCTCTGCCGTCTGCCTCAGTGGTCTTTCTCCCTCAGGGCGTGGCTCGATGGGAGATGCCCAGGGCCTCTCCCCGCCACATCCGGTGGATAGCTGCACTCTGTTCGTGAGTAGTCGTGATCTCTCCGCCATCGCTTCTATCCTGGTGCAGACCGTGGACACTTTCCTCCCCCAGTCTTGCTCGCTCCTCCTGCTCCCCGGTGCTGCCTGCGGGAGACAGCGAGATGACTGAGAGGTGCTTTTCTTAAAATACAAAAACAACCATGGCCCCATGGCTACCCAGATTGTTCCAGCGGCTCCCGCAGGCAACGTCCTGCATCTGGCCTGACCCACAGGATCGTCACTGGGCTCTCAGGTGTTGTCAGTCACGCATCCCTGAATGCTCTGTGCTTCCTGCCACTGACCTACAGTCTCTCTTCTCTGGGCTCTTGCTCAAGCATTCGCCTTGCTGGCATTATGACCACTGTAATCATCGTAATAATTATACAGTGAAGATAAGAAGGAAGGTGATGCTGAGCAGATTTTATTGACGGTTTACTTTCAGAGTTGTTTAATTCACGTCTACTCAAGTATCCACCCCACAGTGTAGAATATGTCGTAAAATACAGCCTCCTCCTCATCAGTTCAGATGTGCCCTCCTCAGAGAGAGTTTTCCCAACAATCCTCCCTAAAATGACCCACGACCACCCCATCACCCCTTGTCTGGGAACCTCGTCTTGATTTTTCGTCTTACATGTGTGTCTGTGTGGTAATGTGCTCTCTCCAATCCCACTGCCACTAGCAGGGTGTGAGCTCGTTGAGAACAGAGAGTGCATGTTAGGTACAGCAGCTAATTTCAGATGTCAACTTGACTGAGCTAGGGGATAACCAGATAGCCGATAAAACATTATTTCTGGGTGCATCTGTGAGGGTGTTTCTGGAGAAGATTAGCATTTGAATCAGTAGACTGAGAAAAGAAGACCCAGCCTCACCAGTGTGGGTAGACATCATCTGATCAGTCAGTGGCCCAATTAGAACAAAAAGGCAGGAGAAGGAGGAATTTGCTCTCTGCTTGGGTTGGGACTTCCACCTTCTCTTGCCCTTGAACATCATCACTCCTAGTTCTCAGGCTTTCAGACTCAGTCTGAATTACACCAGCGCTTTCCCGGGTCTTCAGCTTGCAGACAACAGACCCTGGGGCTTATCAGCCTCCCTAATTGCAAAGCCAGCCCCTCATAATTAATCTCATCCCACAGATTTTCATATGTCCTTTGGTTCTGTTTCTCTGGACAACTCTGACTCACACATTGTTTGTTTGCTCTCAGGCCCCATGCCTAGAACACGCCTGAAACATTTTCATGGTCATGGAGTTGAATGAGTCAGGACCATTTGGCAACCTGAGGCTTAAAGAACATAATTAACATAAGTAAGGTCAACCAGCTGCCAAGGGATAAAGCCAACTATTGACTCAGGGTTTGCTGACCCTCAAACCAGCTTCTGGTCTTAAGATCACATGGTCCGGAAAACTTTCTCTAGTGTCACCAAGACAGCATGTCCCAGCACCCATGAGCTCACACGCTCACTGTCCCCTTCAGGGACTGCATCTTAGTAGTAATCCTGTCTAGTAACTGCCTTTTCATGGATCTCTACACTGCAAGCCACTTGACACCAGGGATGGTGTCTCATTCACTGGCATCTGTAGCTCTTGTCATGGTCATTGAAACCTAGAGGTTATATCTTTGTTGAGTGAGTACAGAGGACCTCAAGCTTCACTGTCCCAGGCACTCTTGGACTTAGCACACTCGAGGTCCCTGGGCCAACAGCAGCAGCAGCAGCCCCTGGGAACTCATTATAAATACAGATTCTCAAGCCCCTTCCAGACGTACTGAATCAGAAACTGATAGTGTGGCCCGGCCATGTGCATTTTCGAAAGTCCTCCCATTCTCCTCCACACCGTTCGTGTCTAGGGCACATCGTCTGTGTCCGCAGAGTCCTGGCTCCCTTCCCGTGCCTCGAACTCATCCTCTATGAGAGTGAGAAGGTGGCCCTGCTCTTTCAGGTGCTAAGGTCCTTCCTGCTTTGCTTCATTTGCTCTCCTGCTCCCCGATAGGCTGGTAAGTACCGTCACCCAGATTCCTGACACTACCATCCCCCTGTCAACGCAAGTGCCCTCTGGAGACAATGGCACTGAGCTAATGGCTAGCTGCCTTGACAGTCACGCACAGGAACTAGTTATTTCTTAGAACTCTGTCATCATCTGTGTTCAGCTACTCCCCTGACACTACAGGCTTGGCATTGAAGTCTTAGCCGGCCCAGGGTCTGGATTTTCCAGAAGTGAGCCTTTCCCTAAAAACTTTCAGTGCTCTTCCAACTTCACCCCCAGTGACAAGAGACTCACTACCTCCCAAAATGGTCCATTTCATCTCTGAACAGTTCTGGCTATTAGAATGTCCTCATATGATCTTACTCTACTTCTCCATCATATCTTCCATGGCTCCTGGCTCTACAGGCCCATTTATCCTGCCTTCTCTATAACCCCTGACCCCAAAGTATTCGCTGATGGCTCCCAAGTCACCACAATAGCTCTGTGGATGCTTCCAGCATTATTTTCTTCGATCCTCACTGACTCTGTATTTTATATTTAATGACATGGAGGCTGGGTGAGCCTGCATGAGTCATACAGTGCTACAAAACCAGGTAGCAGCATTTCCAGGCTGGGAAAGCAGACCCCAGGGCTGATACGAGAGAGGGGCAGGATCTGCAAATGTGTCAGTGACTGCCTGGAGCTCCCTAGAAGCTGAACTCTGAGCATGGGAACGTTCCTACTTCAGAATAGCTTCATTTTATTTTTAGAACATGCCCTGTGGAATTACAAGCTTTGAGGGACATGGGAAAGCACATGAACTTCCTTAAATTGCTACACACATGTTATGGGAGGATGAGAGAGGAAGCTTGCAAGGGGAGTGAAATGCCACAGAGGGTATATAAGGAGGGCGAAGGCCATTTACTAGGCCCCAAAGGCCTTTCCTGGAACACCTAAGCCTAGGTCAAGACCAGTGGTGTCACCTTTTTCATGTGTGTGAGCTCGTATAGGTTCTAGCTGATCTCCTCTGGCCATGCAGGACCTTGATCACTTGAACAGTATCATTGCAAATGCATCAGATTTGGCAGTACATCAATAACCTTCTGCCCCATCAGTTCGTTAGGTTTGGAAATCATCTTTGCTTCTAAGGATAATATTGCAGTGTTGCCCTCTGCATACCTTTGGAATATTGACATGAGTCCTGGAAAAAAAGAAGCCTACCACTCATTAAAATTTCTGCCTCTCATTAGCTCTAGGACATTGGACAAATTACATAACTTCCTTGCATCTCAAATTTCCCATCTTAAAATGGGTAGAAGAAACACAGACCTATTTATGCAAGACAAAAAGGAGTAATACATGTAAGGTCATATCAAATACTGTCTTCAGTATCAAATGGCAGAATAGACCCTTCCGAGTGCAACTTCTTTTGCATACATCTGTGGGGTTTGTCCATCACTGCCTCCCAGAGCCATATGCTCTTATTTGATTCTCCAGTCATATGATTTGGATCCACATTCTTGCTTCAATTTGTTCCATTCCCATTCCTGGTGGCTGTATCTAGGTGCAGTTTTACTATTTTCTTCTAAATGTGTATCTTTTGTGCTTGAAAGTTCTGCTGTCTCCACCCAGAATTTTGAAACTCACTCTTGTTTTGCAACCCTTGATCTGGCTCTACCCACCTGCAATTGCACTTGGCATAAAATGACCCAATTTGGTATTGCAAAAAGAAAAATTGCAGGGTTAAAGTAGCAAAAAAAATAGTGGAAAAGGAGTTAAAATATTTTCCTGCTGTGGGAATATGCACGCTGTTCCATCTTAGTTCATACGAATGAAGCATGATGCTACTCTGCAGAAGAAAGATAGGGGAGTCTGTGTCTCCTGGACTCCCACAACAACTTTGAGTTTGCCTAGGCCACCCGGCAAGGCAGGAGCTGATATATCAGAGTGCAGAGGGAGGGCAAAGGAGGAGGTGTCCTTCTGGGGCACAGACCTGAAAACTCAAAACAAAATATCCACAGAGAATCTAGACTAAATCTGGGAGCTGCAATGTGCAGAGGATCCTCAGAGGAGGAAACAAAGCTGGGGATAAGTACCACTGAGCTTTGGGGAAGGAGGTTATTTTTGCATAGGTGGCTGAGCTCTGGAGCTGGAGAGTAATCCTTGCAGCCTGGACTTCTCCCCAGTGTGCTTTGCCAGTGCTCGTGTCTCCGTTCCTACCATGATGCACTCCTTCACCAGGAAGTATGGGCTCTTGAAGTCTCTTCATGGCTTAGCCTGATCCTTTTATGCTGTCAGACCATACCCAGTTGAGAGATGCAAATGTCGCAGGCCTTGGCTTCTCTGGAAGATGGAATGATGTGCAGTGATACAGTTGGTTCAGAGGGGCTGGATGACCAGATTCGGACTTGAGACAAACTCTGCCACACACCAACTGAATGATTTTGCAGTTAGTTCTTAGCATCCACAAACCTTTTTTCCTTTTTTTGTAAAATAAGGTAGAAACCATACTTATGTTCACAGTGTTAGACTAAGTGAGAAAATAAATGATATCATGTAACACCATCTGAGATATAATAGGATTTTTAGATGCTTGCATCATAAATATATTTTTACCTATAGATTTGGGATAGGGGTATCGATCCAAATCATATTATACGTCCACAAAACATTTGTTAGGGTCTTTGTCCGTGAAAAGATACTGTGTTGAGCTCCATGGGCAATAAAAAAAGCATGATTCACAAGATTAAGGATTTGTGGATGACTCGGAGAGAGAAGGGAAATAATGTTCATATGAGAAAGAAAGCAAAACCCAGACAAAGACATCTAAAAACACTGTGCGTTTGGAGGAGGAAAGATGACTGGAGTTTACCAAGTGTCTTTTTTGTCCCAGGCACTATGTTAGAAACTTACAAAGCTTATGTTCCATAATCGTCCCGACTATATTGTGGGATAAGTCCCATTACTATCCCCATTTAATACTTGTAAACTGAGGCTCTGAAAAACCAAATGACTTTCCAAGTAGCCCTGACTAGTAGATAATGAAAAGGATTTAAAACTGTCTGCCTGACTCTTAAGTTTCGCTCTTTCCGGAATATCTCATTGACTCTAAGGAGAGAAAAGGTAAAGAGAAAAGGTGTTTGCATTTCCCCTTGAAAAACTGACTTGCTATTTCTGCCATTCTTCATTGGATAACAGGGAAACTAAAAGTAATTTTGCAAAAGGGAGGTGGAAATCATGGGTATTTTTTTCCTGAAATGTTAATGTTAACTGTGAAAACAGAAGCACGGCTTCTCTCATCAGTGCTGGGTGCGAACAACACGGGTTGGACTGGCAAAGAACGTGCAAGATCTCCAATGGCTACAACAGGGAAGCATCCAATGATGATTAATTGGAAACTAGCCCAGAATATCTTTATGAGTTAATGGACCATGGCCATTTTCTAAACTACAGCCCCACAAAATACACCATAGATAAAATATAATTTTTTTTAATTAAGAAATGAAACCAAGAAAGAAACAACTCAGTTTGCAAGCATAAGGAATGCATCTTTGCAGATAGAAGGTGGGGAAAAATAATATTTACTTTGTAGTTAATATGCCAGATATTGTGCTTGGTATTTTCTGCATACTGATTGAGGCTGAAGAAAGATAACATTGAGATAGGATCATAATGGACCTAGAGGAGCAAAGGCATTACCTAGAATACTTGGTCTCGATGCAGTATGTATTCACGGAGTTGCCTGGGGGTGTCACATTGAGAGAGCCTGCATGGAAGGGACGACCACGGAGAAGAAAGCAAGGTGAGGATGAGGAAGGGAAATAGGAAAACCAAGTCCTGGTGAAACTATTATAACACCTGAATCCAGGTACACCTGAAGTCAGGTCCCTCCTGGATTCTGTGCTTGTGGAAAGAAGCCACTACATTTTTTCTTAGGTTTAGCTAATTTGAGTAGGAGATACCTTTACTTACAACCCAAAGAGTCCTGACTATTATGGAAATGACCTCCCACTGTATCTACAGCAATTAGGATAATGTCAGGCATACAGTAGATGTTCAAAGAAGTTATTGGAATGAGTGAATATTATGCTTGAGCCTTCCAAGGCATTACAAGCAATGATGCAGAAATAGAAGAACTCACGCCTCTTGATTTCTAGTCCATTGCTCCTTTAATTACTTTACATGACCTTTACTAATATGAGAAAAGACTTGCACCTCTAATATATATGGAGGGATGTTTCCTTTTTTAAAATTATCTTTCCATTTTTTATATTTCTAAATATTCTATAAGTCATGCATGAATACTTTCTCATCATGAGAGATCCACCCACTCTCACCACACTTCTATTCCATTCTCGATTGCTATTTGCTATATGTCCTAATAGACTTTTATGTGCATTTATATAAAGTTAATTAAGTACCAAGTTGATAATAATCTTTAAATTAAAAATAAAATTTTAATTTTCCTCAAAATAATCCAAGGAGATTATGGTTGGGGGTGGTAATTGGTGGGTTTGGATGAAATAGGTTAAGCTGTACTGAAGCAGTGCGATGGATATGTGGGGATTCGTCACTCCATTCTCTCTACTTTTGCATATGTTTGAGGTATGTAAAACATATGAAAATAAAATAAAATTTTATTGTAAAATGAATATGTGTGTAGTGTAAAGAATTGAAGAACATAGGAAAGACAAAATAAGAAAATGAACACATTATATTCCTATTACTCAGAGTTTACTGCAGTTAAGTGTATATTCTTACATCGCCTTCTAAACGTTTATATATGTGCAGACACACACACTCACACATAATTCTTTTTTTGTTTTGTTTTGTTTTCTATTTAACCAAAATTAAAGTATATGGTTTTTTTGATTATCTGTTTTTACTATCTTTATTTTATTATTTAGGAGGAGCAATCTCTACATTTCCATTTCTCCATGTCAATATTCAAGATCTTTTAATCTCGATAATACCCAATCGAATTTCTCTAATCATCTTTAGCAATTCATTTATTTTTCTACAAGCATTGAATATAGGACCAATTATTGTATCTATATCTATTTTTATGCCGTTTAAAACTTATGGAAAAAAACTCACCATTGTTGTGATAATTCACAGAGCATACAATTTGCCCTTTTAGAGTGTAAAGTTCAGCGTTTTTTAATATATTTACAGAGTAATGTAACCATCACAACAATCTGATTTTAGGATATTTTTATCACTCCCAAATTGGCAGTCACTCCTCATTCCCCACCTGGTCCTTCATGGCCCCAGACTCCTTTCTATTTCTAGACATTTGCCTAGTCTGGAAATTTTATATAAATGAAATCTCCATACAATATATGGGTTTTTGTGGTTTGCTTTTTTCTCTTAGCACGTTGTTTTCCAGGGTTGTCTTTGTTGTAATGTATATTGGTACTTCATGTCTTTTTATTGCCAACAAATGATATTCTATTTTATGAACATACCACATTTTGTCTATTCATTATTAGCTCAAGGACATTTGGATTGTTTGGATACTTTTTAGACATTATGAATAATGCTTCTATAAACACTTGTGTTCAAGTTTTTGTGTGGATATGTGTTTTCATTTCTCTTGGGTGTATACCCAGACTTGGAATTGCTGGTTGTATGGTGACACTACACTGTGCCTTTTGAGGAACTGCCAAATTGCACAATCTAAATGTGTGAAATATATGATATATGAATTATATCTCAATAACACTATCCTAAAAAGTATTGAATATTTTTCTTCAAGGCTTGTTTTTAAATAGTAAAGCCCTACTGGTAGGGTTCCCTACTGGGTTATTTACTAAATGCCTGGATATTCAATGAGGATTCTCCATTCTCCTTTATTGGAGCAAGAAAATCTCTCATCCCTGTGTGAGTTCTGATCATTGTTTAGTTTACAAATCTTCAGCCATTCTTTGGCCTTGAGCGTGGGGAGAGTTGTCCTATATATGCACAGACACAGACTCGAAGGGAAACCTATGGATATTTCTGTTGCTTTTTCTCTGAGTAGCTTCTTTGCTATGGTATCTACCCTGGAAATTCTAGCTGCCTCAGCTTCCAAAAACTTTGGTCTCTGTATCATCGACTCAGTTGATGGGACCACAGTTCTATGACTGGGCTGTCCTTCCTCCCCATTGGAGTGCCTTTTTCTGGAAAGTAACTCAGGAATCTGGGGTCATGAAGGAGCTCACCTCATTTGTTTCTCTTGTCCTCTTCTGATCCTGTAAAACAATTCTTTCATACATTTTATTCAGTTTCTGCTTGTTTATGGAAGGGGAATAAATCCAGTATTTATTCAACCTTAGCCAAATATATTAATTTGTTTTTTTAAACTCTACCTCCCCAAGTGGATTTCACTGGGTAGTGACTGATTTTCACATGAACATGGGGTAAAGAAGTTTGATCAAACACTGTGAAAGAGCTGCTCTGACTTTTAGGTAGCCATTTGAGTTTCAGAGTTGTCTGCTTTTATTTAGACAGTAAGCACACAGATCAAAATATTTTTCCATGAGTTTATTTGGGAAAGGCAGAAATGTATTCTGCTGAAATTACTAAAACTCTCCTACTAGCAATCAAAAGTCAGAATTATAGATTTGTAGTCCATCATTACTTTTTAGCATGCATACTTTCCCGATGATTACATAACAAAGAATACAGGCATATTTCGGAGTTATTGAGGGTTTGGTTCCAGACCATCACATTAAAGCAGATATCATTAAGCAATGAAGTGAGTCACATAAATTTTTTGGTTTCACAGTGCCTATAAACATTATATTTACACTATACTGCAGTTCATTAAGTGTGAAATACCGTTGACTCTAAAAAAAAGTACATACCTTAATTTAAAAATACTTTATTGATAAAGAGGCTAACGATCATCTGACTTTTTAGTGAATAGTCATATTTTTGCTGATGGAGGGTCTTGCCGTGATATTGGTGGCCCTGACTGATCATGGTGGTGATTGCAGAAGACTGGGGTGGCTGTGGAAATTTCTTAACATAAGGCAACAATGATGTTTGTCCCATTGATTGACTCTTCCTTTCAGGAAAGACTTCTCGGTAGCATGCGATGCTATTTAATAGTGTTCTATCCATGGTAGAATTTCTTTCAAAATTGGAGTCAATCCTCTCAAACTCTGCTGAAGCTTTATGAAATAGGTTTATATAATTTTTTAAATCTGTTCTGTCATTTCAACATTTGCGGCATTTTTGCCAAGAGTAGATTCTATTGCAAGAAACAGCTTTCTTTGTTCATCCCAAAGAAGCAACTCCTCATCTATTCAAGGTTATCATAAGATTTCAGCAATTCAGTCACATCTTCAGTCTCCACCTCTAATTCTAGGTCTCTTGCTATTTCGACCACATCTGCATTTACTTTCTCCATTGATGTCTTGAACCCCTCAAAGTCATCCATGAGACTTATAAGCAATTTCTTCTAAACTCCTGTTAATGTTGATATTTTGATCTCCTCTCATGAATCACGAATGTTGTTACTGACATCTAGAATGGTGAATCCTTTTCAGAAGATTTTCGATGTACTTTCCCCATATCCATCAGTGGAATCACTATCTATTACAGGTACAGATTTATAAAATGTGTTTCTTTCAAGACTTGAAAGTTGAAATTACTCCTTGATCCATGAGCTGCAAAATTGATGTTGTGTTAGTGGGCATGAAAACAATATTCATCTTGTACATCTCCATCAGAGCTCTTGTGAGCCCAAGTACATTGTCAATCAGCATTTATACTTAGAAAGGAATCTTTTTCTCCATGCAGGAGATCTCAACAGTGGGCTTAAAATATTCAGTAAGCATCCTGTAAACAGATATGTTGTCATCCAGGCTTTGAAGTTTTATTTATAGAGCATAGGAAGAGTAGATTTAGCACAATCATTAAGGCCCTTAGGATTTTCAGAATGATCAATTAGCATTGACTTAAACTTAAAGTCACCAGCTGTGTAGCCTCTAAAAAGAGAATCAACCTGTCCTTTAAAGCTTTGAAACTGGTTATTGACTTTTCCTCTCTAGCTAATAAAGTTCTATACAGCATCATCCTCCAATAGAAACTTGCTTCATCTACACTGAAAATCTGTTATTTAGTGTAGCCACCTTCCTCAATGATCTTAGCTAGATCTTCCAGATAACTTGCTGGAGTTTCTCCATCAGCACTTGTTGATTCACCATTCACCTTCGTGGCTTCTTTCCTTAAACCTGATGAACCAACCTCTGCAAGCTTCAACCTCTTCTTTGAAGTGTCCTCCTCTCTCAGCCTTCATAGAATTGAAGAGAGTTAGGGCCTTGGTCTGGATTAAGTTCTGTCTTAAGGGAATGTTGTGGCGGATTTGATGTCATGTCCAGACCACTGAAACTTTCTCCAGGTCAGCAGTAGGCTGTTTTACTTCCTTATAATTCATGTGTTCACTGGGGTAGCACATTTCATTTCCTTCAAGAACTTTTCCTTTACATTCACAACTTGGCTAACCAATTGGCACAAGAGGTCTAGCTTTTGGCAAACCTCAGCTTTTTAGATGCCTTCCTCACTAAGCTTAACCATTTCTAATGTTTTTTTCTTATTTCAAAATATTAATTATTGGGGTAAAAATGTTTTGTTACATGGATATAATGCTTAACTCTGAGCTTTTGGCATGCCCATCACCAGAATAGTGTTCATAGTAACCAATAGGTAAGTTTTTATCCCACTCTTCCCCTCCCCTTTCCCCCTTTTTGGTTTCTCATATCCTTTATATCACTTTGTGCCCATGTGTACCCATCTATCAGCTCGCACTTACTAGTAAGAACATACGGTGTTTGGTTTTCCATTTATGAGTTACTTCACTTAGGATAATGGTCTCTAGTTCCATCCAAGTTGCTTCAAATGATATTATTTAATTCCTTTTTATGACTTAGTAGTACCACATGGGATATATATCTCTCACACTTTTTTTATTCACTCATGAATTGAAGGACACTTAGGTTAATTCCACATCTTTGAAATTGTGAATTGTGCTGTGATAAACATTCAAGTGCAGGTGCATTTTGATAAAATGACTTCATTACTTTTAGGTAGATACCCAGCAGTGAGATTGCTGGAATTAATAGTAGGTCTACATTTCTTTCTTTGAGGAATCTCCATACTGTTTTCCATAGAGGTTGTACTAATTTGCAGTCCCACCACCAGTGTATAAGTGTTCCTTTCTCTCTGCATCCAAGCCAGCACCTATTGTTTTTTGAGTTTTTAGTAATGGCCATTCTGATAGGCATAAGATAGTATCTCATTGTAGTTATAATTTGCAGTTCCTTGATGATTAGTGATGTTGAGCATTTTTTCATATATTTTTTGGCCATTTATCTATCTTCTTTTGAAAAACTTCTCTTCATGTTTTTTGCCCACTTTTTGAAGTGGTTGTTTGCTTTTTTTCTTGCTGATTTACTTGAGTTCTTTGTAGATTGTGGATATTAGCCCTTTGTCAGATGTACAGTTTGTGAATATTTTCTCCCATTCTGTAAGTTGTCTATTCACTCGCTTGATTATTTCCTTAGCTGTGCAGAAGTCTTTTGATTTAAATCTCATTTATTTATTTTTGTTGTTGCTGTATTTTCCTTTGGGGTCTTAGTCATAAATTCTTTGCCTGAGCTGAGGTCTAGAAGAGTTTTTCCTATGTTTTCTTCTAGCATATTTATGGTTTCATGCCTTATGTTTAAATCTTTAATCCATTTTGAATTAATTTTTATATATGGTGCAAGAAAGGGGTCCTATTTCATTCTGTTGCCTGTGGCTGTCCAACTTATTCAGCACCATTTGTTGAATAGGGCAGCCTTTCCCCAGTGTAAGTTGTCTGCTTTGTCAAAGATCATTGGCTAAAGGTAGATGTTTTCTGGTTTCTCTATTCACTTCCATTGGTCTATGTTTCTACTTTTTTACTAGTACCATGCTGTTTTGGTTACTATAGCCTTGTAGTATAATTTGAAATCAGGTAATGTGATGCCTCCACATTTGTTCTTTTTACTTAAGCTTTCTTTGATTATTTGGGCTCTTTTTTTGGTTCCAGATGAAGCTTAGGGATATTTTTCCTAGATCTGTGACATATGACACTGGTATTCTGATGGAATTTTATTGAATTGGTAAATCATCTGGAGTAATATGGACATTTTAATAATGTTGAATGATTTTACTAATCTATGAGTAGGGGATATTTTTCCATTTCTTTGTGTTACCTGTTATTTTTTTCATCAGTGTTTTGTAGTTTCTCCTTGCAGAAATCTTTCTCCTTTTTTGTTAGGTATATTCCTAGATATTTTTTTTTCCTTGTAGCTATAATAAATGGTATTTGAGTCCTTGTTTTGAATCTTTGCTTGACTATTATTACTATACAGAAATGCTACTGATTTGTGTACAATGATTTTGTAACCTGAGACTTTGCTGAATTTATTTAACAATTTCAGGGGTCTTTTGGTGGAGTTTTTAGAGTTTTCTAGATATAAGATCAGATCATCAGCAAACAGGGATAGTTTGACCTCCTCTTTCCTGATTTGGATGCCCTTTATTTATTTCTCTTGTCTGGTTGCTTTGGCTCGGAATTCCAATACTATGTTGAATAGAAGTAGTGACAGTGGGCACTCTTATCTTATTCCAGTTCTTTGGGGTAATGTTTTCAACTTTTCCATTTTCAGTATAATGTTGGATATGGGACTGTCATATATGGCTTTTATAATTTTGAGGTATGTTCCTTCTATGCCTAGTTTGTTGAGGTGTTTTTATCATGAAAAGGTGCTGGATATTATCAAATGCTTTCTCTGGATATATTGAAATGATCATGTGGTCTTTGTTTTTCTTCCTGTTTATGTTGTGAATCGTGTTTATTAATTAGTGTATATTAAGTCATCCTTGCATCCCTGGGATGAAACCCACTTGATCATGGTGGATTATCTTTTTGATGTGCTGTTAAATTCAGATTGTTAGTATTTTGTTAAGAATTTTTGTATCTATGTTCATAAGGGATATTTGTCTATAGCTTTCTCTTTTTGTTATGTCCTTTCCTACCTTTGATATCAGGACAATACTGGCTTCATGGAATGAGTTATAGAACATTCCTTCCTTCTTGATGTTATGGAATAGTTTCTGTAGGATAGGTACCAATTCTTCTTTGTGGGTCTGGTAGAATATGGCTGTGAATCCATCTAGTCCAGGGTTTTTATGTTTGTTTGTTTTTTGGGGGAGGGGGGAGTTTCTGCTTTAAGTTCACTGCTCATTATTGGTCTGTTCATGATTTCTATTTTTTCATGATTCAGAGTTTGGAGGTTGTTTGTTTTTGAGAATTTACTCATTTCCTCTAGGTTTTCTAATTTGTGTGGCATAGCAGTTTTCATAGTATTCACAGATGATATTTTGTATTTCTGTGGTATCAGTTGTAATGTCTACTTTTTCATTTCTAACAGAGGTGATCTGAACTTATTCTCTTCTATTTCTGATTATTCTGACTAGTAGTCTCTCAATTTTATTTATCTTTTCAAAGAACAAACTTTTTGTTTAATTTATTCTTAGTATTATTGTCATCATTTTTATCAGTTTCCATTTCATTTAATTTTTTCCTGAGCTTTGTTATTTCTTTTCTTCTGCTGGCTTGGAATTTGGTTTGTTTTTCTTTTTCTAGTTCCTTGAGATGTGACATTAGGTTGTTAACTTGTGATTTTTCTGTCTTCTCTAAGACTATGAGTTTCCCCCTTAGGGCTGCTTTTTCTGCATCACATAGATTTTGAAAGATTATTTCCCCTTTGTCATTCAGTTTGAGGAAACTTTTGATTTCCATCTGAATTTCATCATTGATCCAAGGAACATTCAGCAACAGGTTGTTTAATTTCCATAAATTTATGTAGATTTGAGTGCTTCTCTTGGATTGATATCTAGTTTTATTCCACTGTGGTCTGAGACTATACTTGATATAATTTCAGGGTTTTTTTTGATTTTCTGAGCCTTGTTTTGTGGCCTAAATATGATCAGACTTGGAGAGTGTCCCAGTGCTGGTGAAAAGAATGTATATTCAGTATTTTGGGGGTAGAATGTTCTGTAAATGTCTGGTAGGTCCATTTGTTCTAGAGTCTGGTTTAAGTCTATTCTTTCTTTATTGATTTTCTTCTTCAATGATCTGTCCAGCTCTGTCAGTGGAGTATTGAAGTTCCTAACTGTGAAAATGCTACTATTTATTTCTTTGCTTACATCTAGAAGAATTTGCTTATGAAACTAGGAGCTCCTGTGTTAGGTGCATATATATTTAGGATTTTTACATCTTCTTGTTGAATTGCTCTCTTTACCATTATATAATGACCATCTTTGTCTTTTTTTTAACCATCGCTGATTTGAAGTCTACTTTACCTGATATGATAATGGCTGCACCTGCTCATTTTTGGTTTCCATTTTTATGGAATGTTTTTGTTTTTCCATGTCTTTACCTTGAGTCTGTGTGAGTTCTTGTGAGTTAGATGTGTTTTTGGAGACAACGTATCCTTAGGATGTGTTTTTCATCAATTAAGCTACTCTATATCTTTTAAGTGGGGCATTAAGACAGTTCACATTCAGTAATAGTATTGATATGTGAGATACTGTTATGCTTATCAGGTTGGATGATATCCTGTAGTTTCGTTTTCCCTCTTGTGCTATTGTTTTATTAATATAAGAGCTGTGAGCTTTAACTTTCAGGTATTTTTACATTGGTGAGTATCTTTTGCTATTCCATGTATAATGCAGTTCTGACTATCAGAAGCGTTGGGGAAGGACAAACAAAACCCCCACCTACTCTTTGCATGGGACTCCAAGTTTCTTGCGAGTTTATCTCTGCCAAAATCTTGCTCATTTTTGTTCTGCTTTGCAACTTCTTTCTGTGGAATCTCTGGCAGATTCTGGCACTTTTCTCTCAGAATTACACCTGAGTTGTTTTTGTTCATCTAAAACTTTTCTTTCTTTCTAAGATGATCTGACAACCAATGTCTCCAGTCAGCCATCTTGCCTGCCTCTTTCAAAATTCTCATTTCTAACTTTTTATTTAAAGTGAGAAACATGTGACTCTTTCTTTTACTTGCACACTTAGAGGCCATTGTAGGGTATTTATTGACCTAATTTCAATATTTTTGTGTCTCAGGAAATAGGGAGGCCTGAGGAGAGGAAAAGAGATGGGGGAAGGGTTGGTTGATAGAACAGTCAGAACACATACAACATTTATTAAGTTCATTGTCTTATATGGGTGTGGTTTGTGATACCTAAAAAGTTACAATAGTAACATCAAAGATCACTGATCACAAGTCACATAATAGATATAATAATAATGATAAAATCTGAACTATTATGAGATTTACCAAAATGTGATACAGAGACATAGTGAGCACATGCTTCATGGGAAAATAGGACTGATAGGCTTGCTCAATGCAGGTTGCCAAAAAACTTCAATTTTTAAAAAATGCAGTATCTGCAAAGCATAATATGCTGAAGCACAATAAGGGAAAATATACCTGTATTTTGATCTGGAACACCTACAGTGTCTGCTGCCTGTAAGCTATGTGAGGCAAAGGCACATATTTTTCCTCCCTGTTTCTCCAGTTCCTTGCTTTGTCTTGGCATAAAAGTAGGTTTTAAGTTGTTCTAAACATTTAATGAATGGCTGTTATGTATAAAAAATAATATAAATGCCCAAGATTCTCCTCAAAAACTGTCAGAGATCTCTGGAACATTAAAAGCCACATTTTATCAAACCCTATATAGGAGGAAGGAGAGGTAAAGGTGAGGTACAGAGGTAAGTACAGCCACCACCAATATAAAGTAACTTTTCTCTTACTCAACAGTTGAGTTTTTCTCCTGCAGTTGTGGCTGCTGGATTCCTATGAAGCCAGCATAGTGAGATCTAATCAAAGCAGATGTAAGATCATAAATCCTTTTTGCTCTGGAAATAAAAGGAATTGCTCCAGAAGTAACATGGTCCTTAATTAACACCAAACTTAACAAGGCTCCCTTAACTGCTCAAATTGAGCATAAAAATGGATTAATTACACTATGAGCTATGAACACTATGGCGAATTTAACAAATAGAGTGGAGTAGGGAGCTCCAGGACTCTGTTCATCTAGAAAAACAACTAATAAGCTAGGAAAAAAACCCTATCAGAATTAATGTATGTTGAACTCTGGAATATAGTCAAAAACTTACAATAGCCAGGGGAAAATTTAATAAAGAAGGAAGTGGCTGCATTACAGTAAGATAGCATTACAACATTTAAAATCACCTGCCTACCACTGCCCATGCTTCAGAATATCAGGATCCAAGTAAATGGCAGTCTGAACTCCTGGTGCAGGTTCCAAGTGCCATAGGGATCAACACAGACCTAATTCTCAAGAAAAATTTATGGTTGTGTGCATTAACCTGTCCATGACTTCCTCAAAGACTTATGTAAGAGCCAGTGTTGAGTTTGCCTAATTCATAGGGCAGGGATGTTTTCCTGGGATACTCTTAATAAAACATTTCAGGGAAAAAGTACTAGCTGGTACCAGCTTTTGGCAAGAGAAAACAGTCAGAACAAGGAATATTCAGACCAAAAAGCCTGGGAAAAATGAGGCTTGGAAATGAAATATGTGGGAAACTAATGGTGTTATAAAAGCTCCCATGTGCACTGGAGTCCAGAAATAAACCATATATCTATGGCCAACTGATTTTTGACAATGGTGCCAAGACAATTCAATAGGGGTAAAACTAGGCTTTTCAACAAATGGTATTGGAACAACTGGATGTCTACATGCAAAAAAAGGAAACTGGACCATTACTTACACTATATGAAAATTCTAAATCAAAATGTATCAAAGACCTAAATATGAGAGGTTTAAAAAGTTATGGAATAAAACATATGGGTAAATCTTCATGACTTTGAATTTAGCAATGGATTCTTATGTATAATACCAAAAACACAAGTAACAAAAGAAAAAAAGTAGATAAATTAGACTTTATCAAAACTAAAACTTTCATTCATCAAAAGACATTATCAAGAAAATAAAATAAACAACCTAGAGAAGGAGAGAAAATATTCACAAATTATATATCTGAGAAGAGTTTAGGGTTCAGAATATGTTAAAAAGTCTTACAATTCAACAAAGACAAACAATTCAATTTTTTAAAAAACGGAAAAATGCTTGAATAGACATTTCTCCAAAGAAGAATAACAGGCCGTAGAATGGTCTTAGTAAAATAGTGAAATAGGAAGCTTCTTACCCTCCCTCTATCCAGCACTGTCCAAAAATTTGAAAAAAGACATGAATCTACATATCCAAAGAACTCAATGAATTTCAAATAAGATGAACTCTAAAATATTAAAAAATTATTGTCAACTTTTTAAAACCAATGACAAAGAAATTCTTAGAAGTGGCAAGAGAGAAGCAATTTGTCACAAACTGGAACAATGAGATAATAGCTAATTTCTCTTTAGTAACCATAAGTCCAGGAGGCAGTAGGATGATATATATAAGGTAGTAAAAGAAAAAAACTATCAAATAACAATCCAATATCCACCAAATGTATCCTTAAAAATTTAAAGAGGAATTAAGATATCCCCTGATTAAAATAAGAAACAGAATTAAGACATTTATTACTAGTAGACAGGTGAAAAAAGAAATGCTAAAAAGGAGTCCATTAGGTTGAAATGAAAGGACATTTAAGAGAAACTCAAATGCCTTGCACTAACATGAATAGATGTTTAATAGCATTAGTCATTAAGGAAAAGCAAATCAAAATCATGAGATACCAGTTCACACTCACTAGGATGGTTTTATATATATATGTGTATGTGCATATATATATGTGTGTGTGTGTGTGAGTGTATGTATATTTATTTATATAAATAATATATAAATTTATATAAATAAAAATACATAAAAATATTTATATTTTATACATATATTTTAAATGAATAATAACAAGCATTGAGAAATTGAAACTTTTATACATTGACACTGGGGATGTTAAATAGTGTATCCAGTGTGAACAAGTGAGTTTAATGATGTCTCAAAAGTTAAATATAGAGTTGCAATATGACCCATCAATTCCAATCCTAGAAATATACTCAAAATAATTGAAAACAGGTATTTAAACAAAAACTTGTGTGTCAATAGTAGCAGTATCCACAATAGCCAAAAAGTGGAAACAACCCAAATGTCCATCTATTGATTGAGTTTTTAAAAAGGTGGTATATACGTACAATGCCCTATTGTTCAGACAAGAATGAAATATTGACGTATGTTAAAACATGAATGAATCTTGAATTTTGCTAGATGAAAGCCAGTCACAAAATGTCTCATATTTTTATTCCATTTATATGTGTTTTTTTTAGTTTGGTTAGGCTGCTATAACAAATTGCCATAGTCTGGTGGCTTAAACAAGTTCTGGAGGATGGAAAGTCCAAGATCAAAGTGCCAGCAGATTCAGCACTTGGTAAAGGCCCAATCCTTGGTTTGCAGATGGGCATCTTCTGTTGTATTCTCACATGGTGGAGAACAGAGAGCACGAGCCCTCATGTCTCTTCTTTAAGGGCACTAATCCCATTCATGAGGGATCCACCCTCGTGACTTCCCAGAGGCCCCACCTCCTGATATCATCATATTGGGTGTTGGGCTTTCAACATATGAAATTTGGGGGGGGGGACACAAACTTTCAATCCATAACAATATTAAATATCCCAAATAGGATAATCCATAGAAAATGAAATAGACTAGTGTTTGCTGTAGCCTTGGAGGAGAGGAGAATGGGGAGTGACTTCTCAATGGATATGGGATTTCCTTTGGAATTATAAAAACATTTTGGAACTATATAGAGGTGGTTATTGCACAACATTGTGAATATACTAAATACTACTGAACCGTTCACTTTAAAATGGTGAAATTTATATTGTATGAATTTTACTTCAACTAAAAAGAAAAAACAGCATTACACTTCCCCCAAATCATAAACTTTAACTCTAAATATTGAATTAGTTTATTTCTGCATACATTTGGGCTAAAACATTTTGAAAAGCATAAAATACTCTGCACACATCATATAATCACATATATGTTAATATATACAGAACCAGTGGGTTTATAGTATTTCTTTCATTCTATTCACAAATTACTTCATCGGTATAGCAGGAGACATTGATTACTCATTTTCTCCAAAGGAAACAAAGGCACAAATATTTCCAAATATCACCTTTTATGGTTCCTCAATGTCTACAAGATACAGTGTATGTTTCTTACTATATTCTTTAAAGCCCAGTGTATGCCACGCCTGACTGTCATCTGTCATTCACCAGTCATTGTTCTGCTTTGGTCACATGACTCCATGGTAGTTACCTAAATATAATGGATTGTGGGCATGATCATGACTCTACCTTGAATGTTTGTAACCCCTAGGTCAGCATGGGAACAGTTACACAGCTGTCAAAGTTTGATTCAAGCCTTGGCTCCTTTGGGAAGACTATTCTATTCACATACCAACAGAGGGGATAAACTACCACTTCTCTGTTCCCAGATCCTAATTATTCAGAGGATGGTTCTTGGACTGGCAGCATCATCATGTAAGAGCTTCTTGCAAATGCGGACTCTCAAGACCCATTCCAGACCTACTGAATTAGACTTTGTATTTTATCAAGAATTTTAGATGATTATTATGCACATTAAAATTTGGGAAACACACAATGTAGACTTCTATTTTTACACTTACAACATTATATCTTTCTCCTTACTTCTCTGTATGGACCCCATACCACTAACCTTCTCGAGGGTAGGAAATCTGTTTCATATATCATTGTATCCTCACATGCACAGTCTGGGCTCCCATCCTTCCTCTGAAAATATTTTCATAATGAGTAGAGAAATGGAGTGATTTCTACAATTTTCAAAGCATGCCTTCTTTCACCAATTCATTAATAAAATACCTTTGAAGCTTTGATGGAGAAAATGTTAGAGTACAAGCTCAGCTATCTGTAGATTTTCCACATCAGGATTTACATAGCATCATGACGCTAATAAAGCTAATCGAGTAATGAGAAGCAAATGGCAACAGAAGCCAGGCTTCTCCTGCTACCCCACAGCAGAGGATAATTTGACAGTTCAATACCTCTTATTTGCCAAAATACTTCCATGGCCCATTTCTCATTATGAAAAGTGGCCCTATGGGGGAGGGTTGTCACTTTGTCTGGGTGACAGGGATCCTTGTGGGCAAGTACAGCTCAGTATGTTTGCTTCTGGGCTTGGCGAGCAATGAGTGACAGGAGGTGTTGGAGGATTCCCTATTCGATGATCCTCTCCAACTCCACATACTGTGCTCAAGCCTGAATAAAGACATAGTACTGGAAATGTTCCTCTGCTACTCTATGCTCAGTTCCTTCTTCCTGTCTCTCCTCCCTTTTCTACTTTTTTCAAATATCTATCATGACTATTTAACTATTGAAAATATAGTTGAAGCATCGTCATGCCCTCAAAAAGCACCCTGTGCAGTGATAAAGAGGCTTGTAGGCAAATAATTTAAACACATTTAGCTAAGTACTTTAGTGAAGGTATATTCAAGGGGGAGAGAGGTACAAGCAGTTAAATAATGCTAGAAAGAAAGAGGAAGGAGGGTGGAACAGGGAAAATAGTGAAGTGAGGCAGGTGGTAGGCAAATTCAGGGTTAAGGAGAGCCTTATGTAACTTACAAAGCTGTCCAAACTCTATTCTCTGTGTGGTGTGTCTCATATTAATATTTTTGTGATGTAAAGCACAGTAAGAAGTAGGTTTACATCATGACCTTGTAGACATGGAGTTGAAAACAAAAGTTTCATGAAATAATACTTGACCTCATTAAGTACCGTAAAACTGCAATAATTTCCATTATATTCTATTTTATGTTTTAGATAATGTACTGGTTACAATTTTCTCTGTGTCTGTATTCAAGAGGACCCATACTGTGACAGTGGGTATCCTTGTCTTGCTCCAGATCTCAAAGAAAAGCTGTGAAGTTTGCTCTATGATTTTTGTAGATTACCTTCTCAGATTAAGGAAGTTCTCTTCTGTTCACACTTTAGTATGAGTTTTAACATGAATGAATGCTAAATTTCATCAAACATTATTGAGGTGATAATGGATTTTTCTTTATTAACTTATTAAAGTACACATTATATTGTTTAATTTTTCTAACATTTAAAAATCTTATGTTCATGGGATGTACTTAATTTCGGTATGATTTCTTTCTATTTATTTATGAATTTGATTTGCCACTACTGTTCAAATCTTTTTAAAATTTATATATATGAAAATTCACTCTGTATACACTTCTATGAGTTTTGACAAATAAAAAGAGTTGATTCAACTCAGCAAGCCTTTTGTAAATAAAAAAGGATAGAGTTGAGTAACCAATACCACAAGTCAAAAATTAAAAGGCAGAGGAATAACCTTAGCAAAATGATGAAATAGGATGCTCCTTACCCTCTCTCTAGCTGCAAACACAACAAATAAGCATCTATTCATCTATTTACTCTGAGAAAAAGTCAGAGGCCAACTGGGAGACTCCCACCCATCAGACAACTAAGAAAACATTTACATCGAATTGGCAGGAAAAGCAGAGCTTCACTTGGGCACAGACTCCCAGCCCAGGCAATTGCGTCATAAAGTTTGGAAAGGAATCCCCAACACCAAGCTTCTCCCTGTGGAGAGGAGGGTTAGGGCCTCACACATAGTGCTCTAACTCTCAGATTTCCCATGGTTTGGCTTTTAATTCACCACGTCTGGGGGGCGAAGGAAATTAGACACATACAAGTCTCTCTAGACCACAGGGAAAAAAGTGTAAGTTTTATATGAGCTTGTAAGCACATCCAGAAACTTCATTCTCTGGGAGCAGTGCAGAGGGAGGGCTTAACAAATGTATCCTCATTTCTCCTGGAAGGGGTTTGTGGCACATTCTTCCTGTGGACACCAGGCAGCCTGACTTCTAATCTGCGTAAGGAAGTTAAAGGGGCTGAAAAACATTAGCCTGCTGGCAGCCTAAGGAGCACATTGGCACTTCCTGAACCTTCTTCCCTAGCTTGCCCCAGTGGTAACTCCAGGTCTATTAATTTCTCAGGAAGGAGTTTATCTACAGATTAAGCACTGACACTCTTACATGCTTCCACTGAGGAACTGTGTCCTAAACCTCCTAGCCTGGAAACAGTGGGGAATAAGTAAATGTGAGTCTCTCTACACGACCAAAAAAAGTGGCCTTTTATATGGGTGTGTAACCACCTCCAGGGGCTTCATTTCCCCAGAGCAGTGTCCAGAGAGGTTTTAAAAACACAGGATTCCTGTTTCTTCCCACAAGAGGCTTATGCCATACATCAACTGCCCCAATTTTTTATAGCTACCTTCGCAAGGACTCCATCCTAAACTTTTTATCTCTGAAAGCAAAAGGGACTAGGCACATGCAAGTCTATTGAGACCACAAAATAAAGGAGGTGGTTTTAAATGGACGTGCAAACACTCAGGGGCAACACGCTTTGGAGTAGTGCAGAAAAGGAATAGAAAAATGCAGCTCTCATTTTCTCTTTGGAGGGGGCATATGGCACACACTTTTAGTGGATGCTTGACAGCTTGGCTTCTAAAGAAGTTGCATCAGGGAGCTAATGGGGCAAACAAACAATATCCCCCAGGCAGCCAGAGCCAGAGCTGAGGATTTCACAAGCCTTCACTGTATCTTGCTCCACTGAAAAATCCAGGCTGGCACATTCTTCCTGGAAGAAGTTTGGCCACACAATGAGTGCCACACATTCCATAGCTCCCACACAAGGAACTGTCTCCTTAACACCTTACCCCTTGGGATCAACTGGGCTTTTAATTCCTGAATGGCCCTAGACCACACACACACACACACACACACACACGCACAAAGTGGACACACAATGAGCCCATAGCCAGCAGCTATTGCCCCATTATCAGAGAGTACACCCTGAACATGAATACAGGCATGAGCCACACATCCTTTCTCCTTCTTAGTGCAGAGAGAGTGGGAGATAAACACCCATTCTCAGCTTCACCATGAAGATTGACAGAATTGAAACATATATGCAACACCCCAAGGTTTTTAACTGCCAGTACCTTACTAGTCCTGGGGTACTGATGGAATGTGGCATATCGTAAGCTCCAGGGAGCTACCAAAACATAGACAGCAGTCTAGACAACCAAAGATTTGAAAGGCACTTCAAAATCTTTGGCTGGATGGATTGGTGAGAGCCTTCTCCTACGCAAGGAGGAGACAAGACAAGGAGAGGTAATTGTCTTACGTAAGTTGCAAAAACCAATACAGAGAGTCAAGGAAAATAAAGAAACAAGGTAATACATTCCAAATAAAATAACAAATTAAATTTCCACAAACCAACCCAAGTGAAGTGGAGATATGTAATTTACCTGATGGCAAATTAAAAATAATGGAGATAAAGATGCTCACCAACGTTAGGAGAGCAGTGTAAGAGCAAAGTGATAATTTCAACAGATAGAAAGTTTTTAAAAATACCAAACAAAACCATAGAGCTGAAGAATACTTTGAATCAAAAAATCCTAAATAGAGGTTTAAGAGCAGACTAGATCAAGCAGAAAAAGATCAGTGAACTCAAAAATAAGTCACTGGAAATAATACAACCTGAAGAGAAAAAAGAATAAAAAGTACTGAGATTTAAGAGCCTTATGGAATGCCATCAAGCAATACAACACATACATTATTGGTGTACCAGAAAGAAAAGAAAGAAAGGGACAAAAAACATATTTTAAAAAATGGCAGAAAACTTCCCAAGCTTGGGAAAGGAAATAGAAATGGCACCAGTAAGTCCTTACCTATCAATATTTACTTTAAATATAAATGGATTAAATTCTCCAATCAAGACATAGAGTGAGTGAATAGATAAGAAAACAAGACTTAACTATATGTAGCCTAAAAGAGACTTACTTCACCTGCAAGGGCATTCATAGACTGAAAGTGAAGGGACAGAAAAATATTCCATGCAAATAAAAACAAAAATAGAGCAGAAGTAGCTATACTTAATTCAGACAAAATAGATTTTAGGTCTAAAATTGACAAAAGAGACAAAGACAGTCATTATATAGTGATAAAGGGGTAAAATTATTAAGTGAATGTAATAACTGTAAATATATATGCACCGAACATTACAACACCTAAATATATAATGTAAACATTAAGAGATTTGAAGGGAGACATGGACTGTAGCACAGTATTAGAAAGGAATTTAAATGCCTCACTTTCAGCATTGGGCATATCACCCAGGTTAAAAAAAAAAAATCAGTGTAGAGACATTGGACTTAAACTATATTGTAGACAAATGGGCCTAGAAGACATATACAGAACATTTCACTCAAGAACAACAGAATACAGACCTTTATCAAGTGCATATGGAACATTACCCATAATATGTCATATGTTAGGCCACAAAACATGTCTTAACAAATTTAAGAAGATTGAAATCATATCCAGAATCTTTTCCAACTAAAACGGTATGAAACTAGAAATCAATAACAGGAGGAATTATAGAAAAAAATATTAACAAATATGTAAAAATTAAACAGTATGCTCCTGAACAACTACTGAGTCAATGAAGAAATTAAAAGGTGATTGTTAAAAAATCTTGAGACAACTCAAGTAGATACACAACATACCTAAATTTAGTGAATACATCAACCACATGTACTCACCATCAAATTGGTATTAACTGATCAACACATAGGTGCACATATAAGAATAACATCTATTGGATGTTGGGCAGGGTGGGGGGGAGGAGGGAAGAGGGGACGGGTATATGCATACACAAAGAGTGCAATGCGCACCACCCAAAGAATGGACATATTTGAAACTCGGACTTGGGGGGGAGGGGGAACCCAGGGCAACATAAATAACCTAAACATCTGTACCCCCATAATATGCTGAAATAAAAAAAAAGTAGTTCTAAGAGAAAAGCTTATAGCAATAAACACCTACATCAAAAGATCTAAGATAAATAATCTGTCATTATGCTTCAAGGAACTAGAAAAAGAAGAACAAACTAAGCCCAAGGTTAGCAAAAGAAATGGAATATTGAAGATCAGAGCAAAAATAAATAAAATTGAAGTTAGAAAAACAATAGAAAAGATTAACAAAACTAAGAATAGGTGTTTTGAAAATCTAAACAAAATTGAGACAACTTTAGTTAGACTAGAAAAAAAAATCAGAGAAGACTTAGATAATTAAAATCAAAGATGAAAGAGGAGGCATTACCGTTGCTAACACAGACATACAAAGGATCATAAGAGACTACTGTGGACAACTATATGTCAACAATTTGGACAAGCTAAAAGAAATGGGTAAATTTCTAGAAACATAAACTAACAAGATTGAATCATGAAGAAATTGGAAATCTAAGAAGACCAATAACAGGTAAGGAGATTGAATCAATAATTAAAAGTATCTCATCAAAGGAAAACTCGACACCAGATGGCTTCGTGGCTTAATTCTATTAATGCTAAACACTTGAAGCAGAACTAATACCAATCCTTTTGAATCTCTTCCAAAAAACTGAGGATGAAGGAACACTCCCAAATTGAATTTATGAATCCAGCAGCATCCAGATACCAAAGTCGGACAAAGACAAAAGAAAGTTATAGGCTAGTGTCACTAATGAGCATAGATTCAAAAATTTTTAACAAAATACTAGCAAACCATATAAAACAGTACATTGAAAGAATCACTCATCATGATCAAGTGGGATTTATCCCTGAGATGTAAAATTGGTTCGACATATGCAAATCAATAAGTGTGATTCACCGTATTAACAGAATAAAGGACAAAAATCATATAATCACTCCTAATCCACCATTTTTCCCCCAATATAAAAAAATGCTCAACATCTCTAATCATTAGAGAAATGCAAATCAAAACCACAATGAGATATCACCTAACCCCAGTGAGATTGGCCTCTATCCAAAAATCCCAAAACATCAAATGCTGGCGAGGATGTGGAGAGACAGGAACACTCTTACACTGCTGGTGGGACTGCAAATTAGTGCAACCTCTGTGGAAAAGAATTTGGAGATACCTCAGAGAGCTAAAAATAGAAATACCATTCAATCCAGCAATAGC
>CAUYSK010113773.1:0-27453 GCA_963575035.1 Avahi laniger
CAAATTGGTATTAACTGATCAACACATAAGTGCATAGATAAGAATAACATCTATTGGATTTTGGACAGGGGGGAGGAAGAGGGGGGAGGGGACGGGTATATGCATACACAAAGAGTGCAATTCGTACCACCCAAAGAATGGACATATTTGAAACTCGGACTTAGGGGGGAGGGGGGGAGCAAGGGCAACATACGTAACCTAAACATCTGTACCCCCATAATATGCTGAAATAAAAAAATAAAAAAAATTAAAAAAAACTACAATGAGATATCACCTAACTCTGGTGAGAGTGGCTTTTATCTAAAAGTCCCAAAACAACAGATGCTCGCGTGGATGTGGAGAGAAAGAAACACTTATACACTGCTGGTGGGACTGCAAACTAGTACAGACTCTATGCAAAACAGTATGGAGATTCCTCAAAAAACTAAAAGTAGACCTACTATTTGATCCAGCAATCCCACACTGGGTATTTACCCAAAAGAAAAGAAGTCATTTTATCAAAAAGACACCTGCTGTGAATGTTTATTGCAGCACAATTCACAATTGCAAAGATGTGGATCAACCCAAATGCCCATCAATTCATGAGTGGATTAACAGAATATGGTATATGTATATTATGGAATAGTATTCAGCCATGAAGAAAGATGAATTTATGTCTTTTGCAACAATTTGGATAGAACTGGAGACTGTTATCCTAAGTGAAGTATCTCAAGAATGGAAAAACAAACACCATATTTACTCATTATTAAATTGGAACTAACTGATGAGCACAGGTATGCACAGAGGGAAGTAAAACTCAATGAAAATTAACCAGGGGGAAGGGATGAGGAGGGGAGGAGCAAAACTTACCTAATGAGTACAACACTATTTGGGTGATGGGCACACCTATAGCCAGGACTCGAGTATTACAACAGTGATCCATGTAACCTAAAACATTTGTACCCCCTTAATATTTTGAAATAAAAAAATAAAATAAAATCTCACTCTATTCAAATTCATTGCACTTTAAATCCATTTTTTCTTGTCTCTTGAATTTTAAATGACCAAAAGATACATCTGTGGGAATGCTCTTTGAATTTATTCCTTTTTTAGGTGTCCAATGCTGGTATGACTTCCATAGTCTTGCATTAAGGTCCAGAAAATTGTTTAGTTTTTTTTTTGTTATTGTTGTTGAAATGAAGTTCTCTATTTGTTAAAATCCTTCTACTTTAATCCATTTAAGATGCTGCTCCAAAATCACTCTGGTTTTCGTGGTTTTTTTGAATTCTTAAGGAGGCACCATATCAGAGAAACATGCCATGGGTAACCAGTTCCTTTCATTTTTTGTAACAAGCAATTCTGTGTTAAGGAAAACCCACTTCTATATCTGATGCCCTTAGTGGATCTATTACAACATCAGCAAAATTGACATCCTAATTTATGCTTATTACCTTTGACCAGGGTTAACATTTTAGGACAGATTATACTTTGTTGTAGGGGGCTGTCCTGTGTGTTGTAGGGTGTTTGAGTACATTTCTGACCTCAACCCACTAGATGACAGTAGCATCTCCTCTGAGTTGTGACAAGCAAAACTGTCTCCAGATGTTCCTTGGGGCATCATTGACCCCAACTGAAAATCATGGACTTAGATATATCAATCAGGTGATTCCTCAGCTCAGTTTTTATATTTTTAAAGGTGAAAGCTTTGATTTGCTCAACTTTACCTGGAATGTGTCATCATTCTCTGTTACTGAGACTACAGCAGCTGTGCTATGCCTGGAGCAAACTGTTCATCTGCTGTAGAGACCACTTACTTGCACAAATTTACCATGTGCTATTTATGCTATTAAGTGCTATGTATACATTATCTCATTTAGTTCTTCTCTGTTTCACGTATGAAGAAACCAAGACAACGAACTCGATTTCCTGGAAATGTTTTATTTAGATTCCAGATGAAGCAAATGTTGTAATCTAGGCCTTTAAAACCCCTAAACTGCTTCTACATTCTTTGCTATACTCACTTTGTTATCTTGAGCAACTTATTAAGCTCCCATGTGCCTTAATTGTGTCAATAGTGTTAGTTATTATTATCTATATAAACTGGTTTGAGAAAAAATTATTTTTTGACTTAGAACTTTACTTGAAACTTCCTTCAAAAGAACTTTGGATTTCCATGTAGCTTGTTGACATGCTATTTTATATCAGAGCTGTTCCTTTAGTTTACGCTCTCCTTGAGGCTCAAGACATACTGGATTCATAGGAACTCAATAAATCTTTGCCAAAGGATTGCATAAACAACCATAAATTGATTATCTATAGAAGTTCAAGATGACTTTTCCCAAGGATATTAACAATTCTTGTTATACCAGCAGTTGATGATCCATGAGAGATATTTGGGTATCTTGACATAATTTATCTAAATTGGAGGGTTGCTATCATCATTTTTCAAAGTTCTAGGCTATCAGCAGTGGCTATTCCTTATGTAGGCCTTGATAGACATTAACTGTAAAATATGAGACAACTTGCAGACAAAGGGGAAAGAAAGAGAACTCAGTCATCAACTCAGTTATGTCAGATTGACCTTATGAAATTGTACTTCACCTTGAACCCTTCTGTCCTCACTTCCTCAGGCTGTTGTGTGTGGTCTGTTGCCTCAGAAAAAAAATGATTAATCACTTTATGAAGGCCCCTGGTGTGTGATCCAAGGCAAATGAGGTATCACTATGTCACTAGCGTGGTGAATGGCTGGTCACAGAAAGGCAAACAATGGCCAGCAGTATTGGTTACTACTTAATAATTGATAGATGGGATTGTTTTCTTTTCTCTGAAAGGTGAATGATGAGGTTACTTCAAGGCAATGGCAGGAAGGGTAAACATCAGGAAGAAAGGGATGGGAACTCAGGACAGGCTTAGGCAGGAAATGAGTTTAGCTGCAGTGCCGTCCACTTTTGATAGCGGCTGCACAGCATGTGCCTAGCACAGGGCCTAGAGAGAGAAAACATTTTGACTACATTTCTTTGAAGGAAAATGAGGAACATTAGATTGCATTTGCAAAGGTAGACCTGCAATCTGTCTCCTCAGCGGGCCTAATATGTATATGCTTTCAGTTTGGACTGCATCTGGTTCTCAGTTGCCTGGTTCTATATTGATTATTAAGTGTTATTTTCTGTCTAAATGAAGCTACTTTTTAGAACTGCATAGTTAAGTCTATATTTACAAATTTGGGAAATATTCATTAAGAAGAGCTATGAGCTTTTTGTCCTCAAATCAATTAATGTTGTCCCTTAACACTGCCGATAATAAACCATGCAAAGCTAATTGAGATAGTGTTCACTCTTCTTGCACAGACAAGCGGAAGTCTTTAGGAATAAGAAAATGAATATTATTGTCTTTTAAACTATTATAGCAAAGAGATAGGCAAAGTCTCATTTCCAGTAGCTCTTCCTTAAGTGAAAACAGTTATAAACAGAAAATATGAACCCAAGCACCTATTGGATGAAGAAGGGCCAATCTTTCTGGTAAGGAGATGCTCACAGACATGTATTCATATCGAAAGGAGTTGTTTATCAAGACGCCCTTTTTCAATCACCCTGTAAATTAATGTTTAAAATTCTTGCAAGAAATAGCACACGCTAGACAAAGGATCTCCTCACGTGGCCTAAGAAGCCAACTCTGAAAATAAAGCCAGCATTGGTTAAGTCAAGAACCATTACTGTTAAGTGGAAATGCCAAGACTGATCTATAAGACAATCAAAAGCTGAAGATCATAGTCATGTGAAATTTTATCTATAAAATGAGAAAATTAAAAAAGACAAAACATAGAATGCTGAGCACATGAAATAAGTTGTGCTCAATTAATTTAGAATCATTTTTTTCTGAAATTGAAACATATATATATATATATAGTTAACTTGATGTTTCTGGGCTACAAATATTTGCCACAGTATTTTATAATTAATTAGTGTTTGTTTTTCCTTATTTGATATTTTAATTAAGAAACTTTGGCTGTTTTTTAGCAACTAATAAATCCGTAATGTCTATATTGATTTAACTTTCAGTAAGGGATTTGAGAGTTAGTATATGTGACTATAAAACAGAAATGCTTTAAGGTAAATTTCCAAAGCAGTGGTTTCCAATGTATTGGGATTCTCAAATATGAGTTAGAGATGATCATGAGATGTTTTGGATGAAAAAAGTGTGTCTATATAGATTAAAACAGTGAGAATAATGTTGTATCAAGAAGATAACACATTGACCAAGTGTTTTGGAATCATTATTAGAAGCTGGGCTATGTAGCATTTGTTCAGTGCATATAGTGTGATATTAGGTCTCCAGGTTTTAAAATTATAAGATAATATTGATATACATTCTTTATTGTGGATTTCCCTTCCCCATTAGTATTTGGCAGGGATTTTCTAAACAAAATAGAAAATGATGAAGTTTATAGTCAGTGTCCCCAGACTCTCATTTTCTTCTTTATGAGATTTTTCTTCCTCCTACAGATGTATGTTGTTGGGCTTTCTTATTTAATTTCTCGCTTCTCACTCTAGCCCTTTGCTCTTCCCTCCAAAAAATAAAACCCAAAAGAAAAGTTTTGTAATGCAGAAATCAGGCTCATCCGAACATGACACAGGTGTCCCCACTAGGTTGTCTGAATAATAAGCTGGCTGGAATCTGGGACAATCCATCTTTTCCCAGCAGGAGGGACAGTGCCCAAGCTAAGCTTGCAATGGCACTGGTGACTTCCTGTTGAATCCCTTCTTCCCTTCCACCCTCAGACACACAGAGAGAACTATAAAATCTCAAGGGCTCCACAGGCTCCAAGTACTGGAGTAGCTAGCATCCTAACTGCAGATTTTTGTTTCCAAACAGCATCTTTATGTCATTCAGTGACAGGGCCACCATTTCACACTTGCTTCATAAGAAGAGAGACCCAAGAGTAAAAGGTTCTTCTCTTCACTGGAGTCAAACCCAAGCCAGATTGAGAAAATGATCCCTCAGTGAATGATGGACATATTAGGGGATCATGATCATCTCCGGGGGCTGACGCTGGCCTTTTGAGTTTTCTCTTATTACTCCTTAAACTGATACTGTGTGTCTTGTGAAATTTATCCTAACCCATTGTATGGCAGGTGGCAACCCTAAAGAGAACCACCTAGTTCAAGAGCCTTCTTATTTATTCTTCATTCAGCCATAACTATAGCACCACAATATTGTGTCTGAAGCCTCATTTCTAAGTGTGGAATGAGAGATGTTTTTCACATCTGAAAGATGTTTTAGTACCAAGTGACATATAGGAGGGCAAAGTATTTCAAACTTTTATTAGAAAAAACTTTCTTGGTATTCGAAACTCAAACTACATAAGTGATCATCTTCTGTGTGCAGTTGTTTAGATACTATAGTTTTATAATAAGTCTTCAATCAGGTAGTATGGGTCCTTCAAGTTTGTTTCTCTTCTTTTTAATGGTCCAATGTATGTGTATGTTCACATAACAACCACATAAAACAAGATACAGAACTATTCCATCACCACAAGGATCTCCCTAGTAGTATTCCTTTATAGTCACATCTACCTTTCTATCACCTTCCACCATTCCTAACTCTTAATGATCACTAATTTGTTTTTTATCTCTATAATTTTGACATGTCAAGAATGTTATATAAATGGTGATCTAGCAGCACCTTTTGTATTATCCTGGATAGAGCCGGAGCCCATTCTACTAAGTGAAATATTCCAAGAATGGAGAAACAAGCACCACATGTACTCACCATTAAATTGGTTTCACTGATCAACACATAAGTGCACATATAAGAATAACATCTATTGGATGTTGGGCAGGGGGAAGGGCGGAGGAGGGAGGAGGGGACGGGTATATGCATACACAAAGAGTGCAGTGCGCACCACCCGAAGGATGGACATATTTGAAACTCGGACTTAGGGGGGGAGGAGGGGCAAGGGCAACATACATAACCTAAACATCTGTACCCCCATAATATGCTGAAATAAAAAAAAAAAGAATAACATTTATTGGGTGTCGGGCAGGTGGGAGGGGGGAGGAGGGGATGGGTATATACATACATAATGAGTGCGATGCGCACTGTCTGGGGGATAGACACGCTTGAAGCTCTTACTTGGGGTCGGGGGGCAACATACATAACCTAAACATTTGTGCCCCATAATATGCTGAAGACTCTATTCACCTATACTGTTACTTGTTTCATTGTTTTTTTTTTCCTTCAAAATTTAAAGATTCCCTCTTTTACCATTTCTTTTCCTTTTAGAGAATTACCCTTAGCCATTCTCTTAGGATGGGTCTACTAGTGACAAATTCTTTTAGTTTTCTTCATCTTGACTTCAATTTCATCTCTGTTCCTGAAGATATTTTCACTGAATATAAGATTCTGGTTGACAATTCTTTTCCTTCAGAATACGGAAAATAATTGTGCCACTTTGACCCTATAAGTAATGTATTGTTCTCTGGTTGCTTCTAAGATTTTTCTTTGTCTTTACTTTTCAGATATTTGATTATGATGTGCCTTTGTGTGGATTTCTTTAATAGTTTTCTGTTTGAGGTTCACTCATCTTCTTGAAGCTGCAGGTTTTTCCTTTTGACAAGTTTGAAAAAATTCAGCCATTGTGTCTTTGAATATTTTATTGACACAACCCCATTCTCCTCTCCCACACTCTGATAAAATGAATGTTAGATATTTTGTAATAGCCCTATGGGTCCCTGAGAATCTGTTCATTCTTTTGTCAGTCTATTATCTCCTTGTCATTCAGATTGGGTGATTTCTACTGCTTTGTTTTCAAGTTTACTGATTCTTTCCTTCTTCCTCTCTATTCTGTCTATTTTAAACTCCAAAATACATTTTTAGGATTTTTGCTTTAAATCATCAGTTATCTTTCAAAGAGAGTAAAATACTGCAAAAAACATTTTATATTTTCCTGACGAAATTATTATTTCCAATGCTTTTCATTACTTTGCATAGATATGGACTTCTATGTGATACCATTTTCCTTTTGCTTAAAGTACTTCCTTAATAATTCTCACAGTTCAATTCTTCTGTTGATGAATGATTTTAAGTCTTGTATGTCAAAAAAAGTAATTACTTAGCCTTCAGTTTTGAAAGATATTTTCACTTTATATAGGAGTCTGGGTTGACAAGGGTTTTTTCCCTTTAATACTTGAGAGATGTTGCTTCACTATCTGCTGACATGCATTATTTCTAATGAGAAGTCTGTTGTATTCTTATCTTTCTTACTCTCTATGTAATGAGTTTTTTCCCTTGGGCTGCTTTTAAGATTTTTTATCAATGATCTTAAACAATTTGATTATAATATACCTTGATGTTTGTTGGTGTTTACGTTTCTTGTGCATGGGGGTTCATTCGGCTTTTTGGATCTGTTGTTTATTTTTTAGGCAGGATAGTAAATCCAGTACCTGTTAGTGAATCTTGGTTTAGAGCAGAAGTCCTGCATTACTAATTTTTAAAGCTTACCAACCATTCCCTATGTTCAGCTAAGGTTGAGAACCATGTCATGATAGAGAGAAGTGAGCAAACGTAAGAAACGATAATAGAGTAAAATGACCAGACTCTGATTGTTGAGTGGAGGGAAGTGGAGGGGTGGAATGAGATGGGAGTGAAGAAGAAAATAGGTTCTTTGCTTCGCTGTGAACTGAAAGGGATGTTGACATACGGAACTCTACAGTCAATATAATTTTGAGTGGAAAACACTAAATTTGAGATCCTGAAGTGTGTCCAAACAGAGTCATTTTATAAACAAGTGGTGTATTAATCAGAAGAGAAATATGAAGTGGAGAAATATGTGTAAGTAGGATTCATACGCATGCAGATATTAGGGAAATTCACGGGGTGGACAGTACTGGCCAGGAAGAGTGTCCAGAGTGACACATTCAATCTTTAAGCTTGTATTTCTCTTGGGGTGCCAGGGATTTGATGACTTGATGCCTAAGTGGATATTTCAAAATTGAAATTGAGGAATTTCTTATTTCTTTTACCTTATATTTCAACTGTTTATCCATTTTAAAAGTTTGATGGAACTTAAAATATTTAAATTTATTACCCTAAAAATTAGTAATTTATCAGTTGTTGATAACCCTGGACTAATTTTCCTTTTCTTTTCAAAATAGGAAGACTTACCTTCATATAACTCAAAAAGATATATAGATTCTAAAATTTTAAAAATGAAGTTGTCTATTTTTCCTAAAACTGTGATTAATTCTGATTGGTGGCATATAAGATAACTCTTATAATATAATACAATAATAATATAATTCATTCTCAATATTTTTGTAGCATCATAGACAATGATGTGGAGCTTTACGTTTTTTATGAGAAAACTACTACATTGGAATTTCTAGCAGTTTCGAGTGTAGACTTCAAGTCATCTAATAGCAGATCGATTGTAACCTTACTTTAGTTATACCTGTGTAAGGCAAATAACCCTAATAAAATAACCCAAATGCCATTACTTTAGGTCGGAACGTTAAATTTTCAGTTTAGTGATGCTAAAGGAAGTATCAGTGTTGCAGAGAAATCATTTATATATTAAGGAATTTAAAAAAACGTTTAAAGAATGGCAACTGATTTGTCACTGAGACTCTGAAAAGAATATGGGAGCAACCCAGAGACTGGGATAACAGGATGGGGTCTAAATAAGGTATAGAAGAGGACTCCCTGTAATGTAACTCTAGGACTGCTGGGGTTTGATAACCAATTATTAAGTTCTGTTTATTCTGTATTATAATTCTTTTACAATATCCTGAAGTCTTCAGTTGAGTTTGGAGTCAGTCTTGTGGTTGCGATGCTTTGGGGACTTGAGTAAGTGGTCGTTCCCAGGTTTTGGGTCAGGAACCTGGGAAAGTCTGGGGAAATGTCATCGAAATGTCTAGACATGACTGAAGACTAAGTTGCCGCTGCAACAACCAGTATTGCTTTTGGGGGAATCCTTAAAACTGGTTTAGAGAGAAAAAGATTCCAGTAGAAATCTTATGTAGATAATCAAGAAAGGGATAATCCCAGAAGGCTACAACACTGAGATTACTTTTCAAAATCCTCTCAAAACGATGATGACTCTGCAGTTCATCTTTAATTATCTTGACATATAATTACTCAGTATATCTTTAGTAAATCAGTTGAGAAAAAATAATAAAATAACAAATAAATAAATAATAAGCTGCTCATACTTCCTTACCTTTAGTTGTGCATATTGTCCATGTTGTTGATTATAATGTATTTTATTCAAGAAGGTTTATTGGCCTTTAGAGATGTCCATTCTTTTGGGATGTAGATGCATACATTTTTGGATTTTTGAATTTTTTTACGGTCTTCATTAACTCTTAATCACTAGTGATTTTCTTCTTGGATTGTTGGAGGGATAAATTTTGAATTTTTCCAAGACGTCTGTAGTGAAAAGAACATAGGAACCAAAGGCAGAAGAGCCTGAATTCAAATCTGGCTGAATGATCTTGGGCAAATCCATGTGGCTTGACATTGACTTTAACTTCTGTAAGCATCTTTCTCAAACTGCTAAGATTTCAATCTGGTATTTAAATGCAGGCAAATTACACATGCCTTTTTAAAGCACAATTTCAATGTTTGTGGCAAAAGTAGAATATTGGATTGTGGTAATAATGATATGAGTGTATACATATGTCCACAGTCACTGAATTGCACACACTAATGGTATGCATTTTTTTGTATATCAATTATACCTCAGTAAAGTTTGGGGGGAAAAAAGTAACATGCTGGAGACAGACTTTGGAATAAGGAGGATGTAAGAAAAGCTCATTCTGTGGACCTAGAAGTCACTCTTTAAAAAAGTCTTTCAGTAAAACAATCATTTGGTAATAAAATACAAACACTCCACCTAAAGACTTCCCTTAAAAGTGTTCAAGAAAGTTTAAAAAAGAAAAATTCATCTGTGTTTCAAAAATAAATATAAGCCTTAATTGAAAAACTGACAACTCTGTGCCCTTACTAAATTGTGACACCCGCCAAACAGCCGGAATATAAAAGAAAATAGTTCTTTTGTATAAATAGATATCTTGGCTTAGCAGAAATATGGCTAAATAATTTCTGGGAAGCCTGCAAAGCTGGTTTTGAAATGTTTGAAATATTATTTTGGGGGTGGGACTCACTGTATGGAAGTCAGCTCTAAGGGTGACATGACATCATTATTAATGAAGGTATTTAAAGTAGGACTTCGGCAAGGCTATTTACAGAGCAGCCTGACTGGTGTGAATCTGCACAGACCTATTTCTGGACTTTTGTTTGCAATTCATGGTAATTTACAGAGTAAATGGCTCAGGATTTGCAAAAGGAAACAGCAGCCTATGTAGATTTCAGGGGTCTAAATGGAAATTTTCCTCTTTGACACAGGAAAATTGGCATATGATGAATAGCTGATGGCTGGAGTTTTATGCTCTTGCATAAAATTCAATTTAATTTTCTTTAGGTTTTAAATCAAATCATCGATAATGTGTAAAAATGAAGAAAAGGGAACTTACTAACCTTTGGGAATGTATTCACCCTTCAGTAGATGCCATTTAATAGATAAGACTTAACTTACTTTAAATATTGAATTGCTTTCTATGATTACCACATTCATCATTACTACGGTACGGTATGGTAGAAAGAACACTAAAGAAAGTGTTTAAATATGCACATAGGATATTAAAAAGGTACATACATTGAGCACCTACTATGCCTCAGGCATTGTGCTAAACAATTTACATACACTATTTCACTTCATCTGTATTCCAGTTCTACTTCCACTTACCAGCAAATCATTGAATATCTCAGAAATTTTTTTCTCATGTCTATAGTAGAAACTTTAATAAGTGACTTGTTTTCTCATCCACTCATTTATGCATTCAATAAATATTTACAGTGTGCCTATTACATGCTAGTAGTTGTAGTAGGTGCTGGGGATGCAACAGTGAATAAGGCATTGTCCCTGCCCAAACAGAGCTTATTTAGTTTCCTAAACATGATGTATATAGTGTGTATTTTTTCCCAAAACTTGTTCAAAAAAATAAATAAATAAAAAAACTTTGGAGGGAGGTGGAGCAAGAAGGCTGAATGGAAACCTCCAGTGATCATCCCTCCACACTAACACCAAGTTCAACAACTAGCCACATAAGGAAACACCTTCAGAAGAACCAAAAATCAGGTGAGTAATCAGAGCACCTGGTTTTAACATTATATCAAGGAAAGAGTCACTGAAGAGGGCAGAAAAGACCGTCTTACATTGCCTATGCCACGCCCCCATCCTCTGGCAGTGCCACGGCAGCCCACTGAATGGAGAGAGAATCTGTGTGCCCAGCAGAGCGAGAGTGAAGTGATTGTGGGACTTTGCACATTTATTTCACCACTATCCACAATAGCTAAGATTTGGAATCAACCTAAGTGTCCATCAGCAGATGAATGGATAAAGAAATTGTGGTACATATACCCAATGGAATATTATATAGCCATAAAAAGAATAAAATCCTGAAATTTGAGACAACATGGATGGAATTGGAGAATATTATGTTAAGTGAAATAAGGCAAGCACAGAAAGACAAATTTTACATGTTCTCACTCATATTTGGGAGTGAGAACTCCCATATCTTGAGAACAATTGATATCATGGAGACAGAGAATGTCTCTGAAGTGTAGTGGGGAAGGTGTGGGAATAAAGTGGGATGGTTAATGTGTACAGAAATATAGTTAGTTATATAGAATGAACAACATATGATAGCACAACAAAGTGGCTATAATCAATGATGAGTTATGGTATACTTTAACTAAAAGAGGAGAATTGGAATGTTCCTAACACAAAGAAATGATAAATGCCTAAGGTGATGGATACCCCGATTACCCTGATTTGCTTAATTCCCATTGTATGCTTATATGAAAAATCACGTGTTCCCTATACATATACACAACTATTATGTACCCATAATTAAAAGTAATTTTTTTAAAAAGATAAAAGTAGAATAAAAACCTTTTAAGGTGGCACATCGAACAGTTGAGTCAGTTGAGACAATATACAAGAAAAGTACTTGATAAGTGATAAAAGGACATAAATCAACTTTGATGAACATTGGCAAATGGCCTTAATAGTAAGGCCACAAACACTTTATGAATAATAAATACTTTCACGCTAATATTTTATGCTAAGCTCTGAAAAATGTATTTAAGATTTCATTAATTTGAAATGTAGACTGTTGCTGAGATGATTGAAATATACCTAACACTCATCAAGGACTGCTGCTTAGTAAGAGTATAATGTGGGAATGATGTTAACACAGTGGTCCTCCTTTACAAAACAAATTGGACTTGCTTGTCATACTAACTGAAGATACTATCCAAGTGAAGAAGCTTTGTGGAATTTGGCTGAAAAACTTTCTAATTCAAGGAGATCTAATAATGTTGGATGCCATACTCACAAGTTTGTGAAAAGGAATTTTTGAGTTGGAATATGTAATACCAAAGATATGTGTGTATATATATGTGTGTGTGGAGACATATATATATATATAACTATATATATATATATATAACTATATATATATATAACTATATATATATATATATATATATATATATAGAGAGAGAGAGAGAGAGAGAGAGAGAGAGAGAGAGAGAGAGAAACAGAGAGAGATTCATTTGCTGGATAATAAACTTCTTCAACCCAAAAATAATTTAGAGCCTAAGGACTGACCTCTTTAAACGCATTACACCTTTGGCAGGTAAAGGAAGGGCATGAAAGGTGGGAACAGTTAGAAGATACAGCAAAATGAGACCATCTTTTATTGTTTCTTATTAGAAACAATTTTTATTTCTCTTTGTTTTGGACATTATTTTGTATTTTGTTTTGGTTTTCTTGATTGTCACAAATAGGTTGTTTTTCATCGCTTGAGATGTGACAGTTGGCCCTCCTGATTTTTACCTTTGATATACAATACTGGGGTACGTGAGTAACCAGTGCAATTTTCTCCAAACTGAACAATTTCTGCAAATTATATCCTTTCGTGTATTGAATTCTCCTTGAGATAAGCCTGAATAACTTCAACATTAAATAGCTATAAGTTAAAGCAGGGAATGGCAAACTACAGCTCACAGACCAAATCCAGCCCACAGCCTGTTTGTTCAAATAAAATTTATTGGAACACAGCCAGTCCCATTTATTTAATTATTCTCCATGGCTGCTTTCATGCTACCACAGCAGAGTTAACTAGTTCCAATTAAGACTGCATGACCTGCAAAGCTGAAAATATTTGCTATATGATCCTTTACAGAAAATTTTGCCAGCACCTGAATTGGAGTTAACTAATTTTAAATATACACATATGATCATTTTATAGATATTTAATTGACTTACAGCAATTATTCAACCACAGTCATTACTTACATCTTTAAATTCTTGAAGGTATTTGTGAAGATTTAAAATAATGTAAGTGGGCATTTTTCCTTCAAAGACAGAATTCTATCTAGTCTTCCCTCTCCCAACTTTCCCCACCATCTCTAAAGCAGCAGGGAGTTCTGGTTATTTAAACATCTTAATTATAGTACTAAAGAAAGAAGTCATGATCATTTCTCTCCCAATTGTTCAGCAAAATCATTGCCTTTTCAACAAAGATACTAAAGTAATCGCTACAGAGTGATATAAAATAGCTGGTACATGATATCATCAAATTAAATTATATATTTCTTAATTTTAGCATAACTCAACCTAAAGTTTGATACGGAGACTATGCCTGAAATTTGAAAACCCTAAATCTCATAAGGGAAAGGATCATTCTCACTAATAGAATGTAATTATAAAATTTCCACAATAATCACAAACTATTCTGGGTAAAAAGTATAGTTCTATTCAGTGCTTTCGAAAGGAGAAATGTCAGATCGTGCTGTTCAGACTATAGCTACTCCACAGATACTAATTTAATATGGCAAAAGCAGAAGTTATTTTAAAAAATGAGGGTGATATATTTGCCAAGTGAATCAATGAATCACAGCACCACTTAGTTTAGGTAATTCACAAAGTGACTGTGTCCTTTGTTTGTAGGGATATGAAGACCCCCTTCATTCTGAAATATTTTCTGAATATTTTTGTATCTGTGAACCTTAGTGTGGGTACACAGGGAGTAGAAGTTGGTCTGAACAAAGCGAGACATACTCCTGACTTGCTCAATTATAGTTGCTTATTGTAGTTATTCCCCTATATCAATGACTTGTTCCTTTTTGTCCTCTTCACTTACTCCTTTTCCTTCTCTCTTATACTAAAGGTAGGTAATTTCCCAAAGTGTTTCCTTAACATTTCCTCATTGTCTAAAAACCTTTTATTTTGATATAACTTCAAACGCAGAAAAGTTACAAAAATAATACAAGAAATTTCTATACATTCTTTGTCCAGATTCACCAATTGTTTGCATTCTGTTCCATTTGCTTTATCATTACCTCCCTGTCTCTCTGTCTCTGTCACTGTGTTTATGCGTATGTGCATATTATTGTTTTTGAACCATTAAATAGTAAGTTGGAGACGTTGTGTCCCTTTACCCCTACATAACTCAGTATGTATATTCTAAAAACAAGTACCTTCTCTTACACAACCATGCTGTAATTATCAAAATCAGGACATTCAGGCCGCGTGTGGTGGCTCATGCCTGTAATCCTAGCACTCTGGGAGGCTGAGGCGGGTGGATTGTTTGAGCGCAGGAGTTTGAGACCAGCCTGAGCAAGAGCGAGACCCCGTCTCCTCTAAAAAAAGAGATAGAAATTAGCTGGACAACTATAATATATATATATATATATATATATATATATATATATATATATATATAACATTAGCTGGGCATGGTGGCGCATGTCTGTAGTCCCAGCTACTGGGGAGGCTGAGACAGAAGAATTGCTTGAGCCCAGGAGTTTGAGGTTGCCGTGATCTAGGATGACGCCATGGCACTCTAGCCCAGGCAACAGAGCCAGACTCTGTCTTAAAAAATCAATAAATAAATAAAATTAAAATCAGGACATTCAACATTAATATGATAGCATTTTCTAATCCACAGCCCATATTCAAATTTCATCAATAGTTCCAATAATGTTCTTTATAGCTATTTTTTCCAATGTAGGATCTCAATCTAGGATCATGTCTTACATTTAAACATCATGTCTCTAATTTCCTTCAATTTGGTATAGTTCTTCAGCATTACTTTGTGTTTTTGACTTGGACATTTTTAAAGAGTATAGGAGAGCTATTTTATAGACTGTCCCTCAAGCTGGGTTTGTCTAATGTTTTCTCACTAGCTATTATTTTATTCCTTCTCAAGAAACCTATCTTCCAGATCTTATCCAATTCCCTAACTTCAACATCTTCTTATCTATGTTACCTGTTCTCTTGTTTTCCCTTGTCTCAACAAAGGTATACCATGGTTTTAATTTCTGGCAATGCAACAGAGCAGCTATCTTGAACAATAAGGAAAAAAAATCCCAAAGCCATTCAAAATAAAACATCTCGATAAGCTGTAAAAACATTTTAAATGCAGTTGAGCCCACAGAAAGTAAGAAAAGTCTCAGGGGACAGAAATGCACAAAGAGCTGGCAACTAGGGTGGGAAATTGATGGTAAAGCTGAAGCTCTGGCCACCTGAGGGGCCAGATTTAGAGTCTGAACTGAGATTCCTCAACAATTCTTCAGAAAGGTACATGATTGAAGAAAGGGTGAAATCGGAAAAAAAAAGAATCTTCTAAAAGAAGATGACAAAGAAATTGTCAGAGACAAACTGACTTGCCTTTGGATACAAAAACACAACAAATCAAAAAAAAAAAAAACAAAACCCTTCTCTGAGAATTTGAGACCATAGAATTGTTTCTTACAGATTTTGGGTTCAAATATACACAAGTGATATATCTTAGCAAGTCCTGAAGCAATGTAAGAAATTAAAGTGCTTCTGAGTTTGTCTGGCAGAAGAAAATTCAAATTTTTTGAGAGGGGTCATACTCCAATCCTCACAGGATTACCTTAGATAAAGATCAATCAAATAGCAGCTCACAGTCCAAGGTTAGAAGATGCAAGGGGAAAAAAAACTACTATGAGCAAGAATCAGCAGAATTAGATTCTCTAAAAATTCATGTAGAACTATTATTAATAGATACATACCAAAAAATAAGTACATTTAAAGTGATTAAAGAATAAGAACATAGAAGTGATAATATGGCCCACTATAAAATATTTCCAGACAGATTTTTTTAAAAAAAACTAAATGGTACTTCTAAGAATAAAAAATACACTTACTGAAGTAAACAAAACTCAATGGATGGTTTAAACATCAGAACAGATTCGATTGAAGAGAGACATGAAAAAATTATCAAGATTTTAGTGTAGAGATGTAGACATGACAAATATAAAAGAGATTAAGAGACATGGAGAGTAGAATAAGATCTAACAGATTTTTTAACAGTAACAGTGAATTAATATCTTCTGCATGCTGAGAGAAAAATAACTGTCAATCTGGAATTGTAACATATGATACATTATTATTCAGGAAAAAATGTGAAATAAATATTTCTTTAGACAAAAATTGAGGGCTTACCAATAACAAATCTTCATTAAAATAACTTCTAAAGGGTATGCTTTAAGAAGAAGGAAAATCATCCCAAAGAAAGGACTAAATGCAAAAAGAATGACGAGCAAAGAATTGGAAGATACACGGGTAGATCTAAAAAAATCATTGAATAACAATAATCTAACTTGAACACTTCCTAACTTGCTAAGTTGAACACACTCATTTACTGCTACAGCCTCCTGAAACCCCACTAAACAAATATAAAGAAATTTTTAAAAAACATAAATTCATAAGGACAATGCAATCAAAGAAGGGAGACAGCAATTGTGGAAGATGGAAAGAAAACAGAGTTGTAAGTACTAACTGATTTAGTAGACATGAGAGAGCTGAACCTTAAGTCTAGAGCCATCTGGTTTTTATCACAGAACCCTGAATTTGAGATGTGAGTTATCTCTGGAAGTAGAGGGGCATGTAGAGTTCAAAATAGGAGGATTTGTTGAAGGTCTGTTTAATAAGCAATTAAATCCTCACATCCTCTGCTTCCTACCACCCAGCCAGGCAACTTCCTTTCCAAATGTGAGCCAGACCCTAGTCTTTTTATCTTAGAGAGAGTAAAACAGAGAAATTCTGGACTGAAAACAAGGATACTGCATAACAAGGGAGGATTAAGTCCAAGTTTATATACAAAATGTTAAGATCTTCAGTTTTCTTCTACCACTTGGCACCCAGAATGCTGACAACCAGCCTTATACCCCTCCAGTCAGGGTACTTGAAGTTTCTTCTTGGGGTAATCTGACCAGCCTGAGAAAACAGATAAAAAAGATAATGCCACATGGGATTCTTTTAGAAAATGGCTCAGCCAGATTATTGCAGAATGAGTTTAAGCATATTGAGAAGAGATTCATATAATAAGGGAAAAGTTTGGGGTTGAATTTGTGATGAGTATGTAGAAAACTAAGCAAAAAGAAAAACAAACCAAAAAAACTCCTAAATTATTAACTTCATAGAAAACAAAAACTTTTCCACAAAAAGAAGCATGTATGGTCCCTTTGGGGTTCAAAAAATGATGGGAAGGCATGAGGCAGTATACAGCTATTTTTCCCAAGAAGTCTCATAAGTTTCTTGGACTCTGTAAGTGTTCTACATGGATAATATTTATAATAAATGAAAAAATTAAAACAAATTAAAATTTAATGGTGCAAAACCAATTAATTAATGTCTAATTTGGAGATTAAAACAAGATAGAACTAAAATACTGGGGGAAATGACATGCAAGAAGAGAGGAGTTGAATGGAATTAAAATGTTTATTCTACAAAAGGAGATATGAAATTTAACCTTTGTTAACAATGTATGTTAAAACATTAAAGAATGGTGATAAAAATATATAATTTCTAAGTCAGTGGAGGAAAAAATTAAATTTATAAAAAACATATAATATTAAAAATAGATAAATATAGGTATAAGTATCAATGAAATAGATATAGATTTAATAGATGTAGATACAGATAAGCTCTGCTATCACAAAGTCAGGGGTTTGACTACAAGATCTGATATTCGAATCATACTCAAATTTCTTATTAAGTAGTCAATTCTAAATTTTATTTTTCACCTGGGAAAAGGGTCGGCTGAGTGAATCATTATCAACATTTTTGATAATGATAATAATAGCAACTAGTTGTAATATTTGTTCTAAATTGCTTCAAAAGAAGAATAAGAGATTTTTTGGCTAAGTTTACATAATATGAATAATAGTAAAAATAGCACTGAATTAAGCCAAAGGCTCAGCCTAGACCCTATTGAGATTAGATTACATGTGGATTAAAAAATATGCATCAAATGAACCATGCCCCTTATGTGCAGCCTCCTCTTGAAATAAATCAAAAACATTTGTTCTTATTTTATCATTAGATTTTATTGTACAACAAAATCCTATTGAATGGTGGAGTTACTTCCAGGACAACTCATCAAATCATTTATTTTAGTTCTAAGTCAAATTTTAGAATAGTGAAGGAAAGCAATGGAAGGGGATGCTCTATGTATTTTTAATATAGAATCTATTGAAATCAGCATATTTTATGATATGATCTACTAGCAAGTTAGGACGCTGCTTGGGAATTCTTGTTTTCTTTGATGTCTTTTGTTTTTATGGATTAAGTACTAAACAGAGGCTGAAGCAGTAGATCTAGGAGTACGAAACAAAGATGTGACTGCATCTGTATTATATGCCAAGGGTAAAGTGAACACAACAGTCTCATCATTTTTAATTTGAAAATGGCCTAAAATTTTAAACCAAATTAAATAATTTGTCGGAAAGGTACCAGGTTGCATTTTGTGGTATTGTTCTGTTTTTCATGAAGATTCTGATTACATGTCATTCTTTACGGCTTTCATACCTGGAAGGAGTCTTATCACATAGCAGCTATTTGTCAAGTTTTACTTACAGCAGTGGTTCTCAACCCTGGTTGCACATTGGAATCACTTGGGATGCTTTAGAAAATACTGATACCTGGTTTCCAATTCCACAGATTCTGATGTGATTGGTTTAGAAAGCAATTTGGACATTGGCGATTTTACTTCCCAAGTGATTCTAGTATGGAGCCAAGTCTGAGAACCACTGAGTTGGAGGGTCCAACTTAGGCTTCCTGTAGCTTCCAAACCCCTTGGTTTCTAAGCGCTCTCTAAAACAAAAGACATTCTGTAATAAAGACATCTGCACCCGAATGTTTATGGCAGCACAATTCACTATTGCAAGGATGTGGAAACAATGCAAGTGCCCATTAATTCATGAGTGGATTATTAAAATATGGTATATGTATACAATGGAATATTACTCAATCATAAGAAATGACAGTGATCTAGCACCTCTTACATTTTCCTGGATTGAGCTTGAGCTCATTATCCGAAGTGAGGTATCACAAGATTGGAATAGGCTTCACATGTACTCGCCATCAAATTGGCACTGACTGATCGACACTATGGTGCTCACATGGTAGTAATATTCTCCAGGGATTAGGGGGTTGGAGGGGTAAACTCACAGCTAATGGATGTGGTGAGCATTGTAGAGTGGAAGGTCATGACTCTAATCCTTGCTTTCGTGAGGCAAAGACATGAAATGCAACCAAAATGTTTGTACCCTCATAATATCCTGAAATAAAAATAAAAAAATAAATAAAAGGTAAAAAAATAAAATCCAAGAAGGCCATTTATCTGATTAAAATTAGTAATATTAAATGGAAGGTCTCCTTTTTTTCTTCCTTTAAAGTGAGTGAAATGTAACTCGTCTCTCTCTTAGCCTCTTGTTCCCCACCCACTCTACTTTCCCGACCATTTAAATATTTGCCATGATCCCAGGCAGCACAAAGAGTGGACACCCAGCCTCACTTCTCTCAACATGACTCATCGTAAAAGCTGTTTGCCAAATGAGGCTCTGGTTTTGTTTCAGACTTTGTGCAGGGGCATCCGCAACCCTGCACAACAATGCCTGTTCTTGCTCAACTCCCCCTCAGTCTCCGCCCAACCTCCTACTCCTCTATTCAAAACCAAGCCAGAAGAAAAACAAGGCATTTGTCCCCAACAGTTTGCAAACCAGTCATGCTTTTCCAATATATGCAGAGCTACCATTCAAAAACCTGGGATTCATGAAACTAGTTTCCTAGGCATTCATCAAATATGCTTGTAGTCCTCTGAGGACATTTGGAATTTTCAGCCTCTGTGATACATAAGCTAATGATGGGACATGGCTTTCACAGTGCTTATAAAGTAAGACTAACTGGACTCTCAAATCTCTAGAAAGCAGATAAAGGCCCTTTTTAGAAGCATTTGCTAGGCATTCCCCCCAAACTTATCCATAGGAGCTAAGTTTGGCTGTGTTTTGGAGAGAGTTGTATATTTTCTGGTTAGCTACAGAGAAAAGGAGCATGATGAGGGTGGAGGACCTGGAACTAGAGCTAGTGGACTGCAGTGAGGATTCCAAGAAGCTAGTGCACTGACAGGTGCACTCCAGAACTGGAGGGTGGTTAAGAGACAGCAAGTGCTAGTCCCTGCCTGACATGAGGACCACAGAGGAAGGAGAAGGGCTGACAGATTTCTGAGGCACAGCAAAGAGGAATCCAGCAGTAACAACCTTCTAAAATCCAGACAGGACACCAGTTGCCATTGGGTCAACCTCTAGGTGGGTAGCAAGACCCCCACTATGCTCCTTGAGAATGAAGTAGAGTATGAGATGGTGGCAATAGAGTAGGAGAAGAGCACAGTAGGGTCCTAAGTCTCAAGGGAATTGGGTGAGGATACCTTACATACAATTATTTGCACATCTTTTATCTAAGTTGAAGACTTAGCTATGAGTATTTGAGAAGTCACTTAACATTTTGAGCCTCAGCTTTCTCATCTTTAAAATGGGTAAAGTAACACTTGTGCTATGGACTGAATGTCCGTGTCCCCTCAAAATTCATATGTTGAAATCTAATCCCCAATGTAATGGTATTTGAGGTGGGACCTTCAAGAGGCAATTACATCATGAGGGTGGAGCCCTCATGAATGGGATTAGTGACCTTATAAGAAGAGGTCAGAAAGCTAGTTCACTCTCTTTCCACCACGTGAGGACACAGAAAGAAGTCAGCAGTCTGCAAACCAGAAGAGGGCTCTCACCAGAACTAGACTGTGCTGATACCGTGGTTTGGACTTCTGGCCTCCAGAATTGTGAGAGATAAATTTCAGTTGTTTAAGCCACCCAGTTTATGGTATTCTTTTACAGCAGCCTGAACTAAGACAATTTGCCAGTCAAGAGTATGATAAAGATGAAATGTCATCATCAATGTAAAGCAATTAAATAGCATCTGTGGCAGAGTTTATGCATAAATGGCCTCAACTATCCATTTTTTTTTATATCCACACCTCATTGCAATGTGACCTTATATCAAGAACTGAAATCTCTCTCTTTACCCCTTGAGTCTTATTATTTGCTTTGGACAGTGGAATGCAACAGAAGCGTTATGCACCTAGGACTCAAGAGGTCTTGCACATCTCCTTTCGCTCTCTTGGAACACTGGTGCTGCAATGTAAACAAGCTCAAGCTAGCCTGATAGAGGGTGACAAGCATATGACCCAGTTGCCTGGAACATCTGAGAGGACAGCTAACCAACTTTTCAGAGCTTAGCTGACTGAAAATTGACTGTAGACATATAAGGGAGCCAGCCAATACCAAAACACCCAGCTAAGCCCAATCTCTGTTGCTAACTCAAATTTTGAGAAAAATTTAAAATCGTTTTAAGCCATTGTAGTAGTTTTTCTGCTACAAAAGCTAACTGATACAGTGCCTGACACAGACTAAGAGCCCAATGATGATATCTGTTGTCATTAATAATAATATTAACTAAGTGCAAAGAGGTGGGTCTGCATCCAAATGAGAATTACAGATGTATATTGCCTGTCTAAACAGCATTGCCTCTACAGTGTTTGTAAGTTTTTTAAGTTGATAACGGTATTTTAAAATTGGGAGACTTTACATAAAATCAGCTAACGTAGATTGCCTTTTCTAGGCAACAATTGCAAGATCTGCATAGCTGTTGCCCCTTGAAATGGGGCAATTGTTCCCTGGATTCCCAGTTTCTACCACTCCCTGTGGTTTCTAAAACATAATTATTCACTCAACAAGTATTGATTCAGTTCCTCCTATGTACCAAGCATTGTTATAGGGCCTGAGGGTGTAGTGACAAACAAGAAAGCAATTCTGCTACTTTTCCATGGAGTTTGCAAGTGTGTGACAACTGTGGACTGAGAAGGGTTGCATAGAGGCTGGGAGACAGGACATATCTTTGTATAAATTTTTCATTTTGCTATAAGAAGTCAAAAAAAATCAATTTGTTCATTATTTATAAAAGCAGGACAGCTTAGAGGAGAAAGAGGAAGAACTGACCATTTGCTGATCCATAGATGGTTTGTTGAGAAGAGTATTGTGGCCTCATCTAAGCTTAGGGTAGGGTTTCTCAACTGAGGCTATTGATATTTTGGACTAGATAATTATTTGTTGTGGGGAGAAGGTTGTTCTGTGCATTTTAGGATATTTAGCAGTATCCTGGGCCTCCACCTACTAGATGCCAGTAGCACCTCACAGTTTTGACAACCAAAATTCTCTAGACATTGTCAAATATTCCCTGGGGGGCAAAATAGCCCCTGGTTGGACACCAATGACATAGAGTAAAAGAGTAATATGATGGGCAAAAGATGAGGGAGTAAAGGTTTGTGTTTGTCATCCGCACTGGTTGGGATAGAGCTAGCTGCTGCAACAAATGAAACCTCAAATTTTAATATCATAGAAATTATTTCTTGTTCACAGAATAGTCTAAGATGGTCTACATAGCTTCCAAGGTTCCTGTGTTCATTTTCATCAAGCCAGGAAATGAGGAAAGAACGTGGGGTAGAGAGCACTTGGTGTTTTTTTTTTTTTAAATGGGCAATGTAGGAGGTTGTGTATGTCAATTCTGCATCACATTTTGTTGGCTAAACTCAGTCACATGGTCTCATGGGAAGCTGAGAAAAGCAGTTCTAGTTAGGTGCTCAGGAAGAAGAGAAAGAAGTTTGGTGAACATCTTTCAGTTCTCTACATCATTCTTACAATAAACTATATTGGTCACCACAGAGAACATTTCTATAGAAATTATAAATAGAAATCAGTAAACCTTGAGCCTTTCACTGCATTTTTCATTTTAAGGGGATTTACTGACCTTCATATTAACAGCTCGGTGCTAATTTTGAAGTTATTGTTACAAATCAGACAAGACCAATTTAAAAGCCAAAATCAAAACAATGTATTTATATATACAAATGTCAGAAGCAAGTATAATTACTGTTTCTGAAAGCCATATTAGAGAATTAGAGAAGCTCCTCATGGTCCATAGAAAGGCTATTTACTTACTCATAGGGGGGAAAAAGAATGTTATTTTTGGCCCAGAGAATAACAGTTGGACTTCCATCAACTACCTTTGAACAAAACGCCTATGCAATGGTTGCATAAGTGCATATTTATGCTATGACATTTCCATATACAAGAAAAATGGATTCTTTTATCTAAGTCTTACTGAGAAAATGACTGCCATGTGAGTAAATTAAAATTATAACAGCTTTCACTACATCTTTTATCCCTTTCCCTGTGTCTCACAGGTGTAAGGCACACAGAAAAATCTAGGAGCATTCTCGGGACCTTTTAGTACTATGCAAAAAAAAAGAACTGTAGCAAATGGATATGCAACGTCAGACTTAAGTACCTGTCCTTTTGCCATATTTGGTATGGAATCTGATTCGTTTTATAGCATCTAAATCTCATTATTGTTATTTATATTAGGTACAGAAATGATTTTTCACATGACGTTTCTCTTCTGCTGTTCATCTTGAGCAGTGGGGGATAGGGGCAATAAGGAAATGCTTACTCATTTTAGAATTCCTTTAATTTTGTAATTCACCACTCCACCAAATTGGAACTAGGTTTTTAACAGCTTCTGTGAAATCATTTTAATATCCACAAACTGAAGCTCAGTGCTTCAAAAAAAAATCACCTTTTCAAAAATCTCCTTTTCCTGGTTGAGTTGAAGATCTACACTTCATGTTGTTTTAATGTCGATATGCAATCATCCCCTCTAATTTTGTCACACAGTGTGCTCTGCAGGAAGCCCCCATTGCAGGAGATTTATGGGACTCCTGGCTGGGGATTCAATCAGAAATTGGAGAATATAAATGAGCAGTGGGATTGGGATTCTTTACCTTTACTTGTTTATTAGAATTTTCTTGAAAAATCTCTTACTTCAAGCTTTCATATTAAATAAGAAAAAAACAAGATCTGTGATTTCCTGGCTTTTATTATTAAGAAAAATTTGTAATGTATTGCACTCTCTTCTTTAAAATAAGCCCTTTCTATGCCTAGAGTAGTTTAGTAATTTTATAAATGCAGATGCAGATGATAACAAATTAAAACAGGTTTTGTTTCCAGTTATACCACAGGGGCGTCTTCTGTTTTATTCACAGCTAAAGAATGGCTAAGACAGAGTCTAAAATAAAGAAATATGATTTCACATCTTAATAAAGCTGTAAAGGATAATGCTATTTACCTTTCATTGCACTCCTACTATAATATGCACTTTATTAGGAATATTACATTAATGTAACACTTTTTTTTTTTGAGACAGGATCTCACTCTGCTGCCCAGGCTAGAGGGCAGTGGCATCATCATAGCTCACAGCAACCTCAAACTCCTGGGCTCAAACAATCCTCCTGCCTCAGCCTCCTGAGTTCCTGGGTCTACAGGCATGTGCCAGAATTCCTGTTTAATTTTTCTGTTTTGATTTTTTTTTTTTTTTTTGCAGAGATGGGGTCTCGCTGTTGCTAAGGCTGGTCTAGAATTCATGGCCTCAAGCAATTGTCCCACCCAACTTCCCAGTGTGTTAGGATTACAGGCATGAACTACTGCATCTGGCCTAGCGTAATTCTTAAAACAACTTTCTGAGTTTGTTGATATTGTGCACACATTTTATATAGGAGGAAACTGAGGCTTAGAGAAATTAAGAAGCTTGTTCAGAATCACGAGTGGTTATTTGGTGGCATAAATATTTGAATCTAAGTTGGTGTCCTGCTAAGACCTATGCATTTTTAAGTTGTCCACTGATGTTGGAATTCCTTTCCTTCTACATTTGAGGATATTTGGAGTAAGCCATTGAGAAAATATAATAGTGTCAATGGGTAGTGCTCAAAAATAATGGTACTTCCATCAGCAGACTTTTCCTTAAGCTAGGGTTATCTTTTGAGGCAGCTAATGCTCTTTTAGAATTCCACAACTTTGCCATTCAGAAATAGCCACTTCCTTGTTTGAATGTTTCTTTGTCTGAAGAAGTAGGGATGAATTCCCATGCTAGGTTGACATTTTGAAGAATGCCATGAGGAACTCCTCTACTCAATGCTTTTGCTTTAGTTTGTCACTCTTTTTGTTTAAAAGGACTCTGAATATCATTCCCCACCCTCACTTCTTTGCAGTAGTATTAAATTTAGTTATAGTAGGCCCTCCCTTTCTGGGGGTTCTGCATCTGTGGATTTAACCTAGCAAGTATTGAAAATACTTGGAAAAAAATTGTGTCTGTACTAAACATGTACAGACTTATTTCTCTAGTCATTATCCCCTAAATAATATGGTATAATAACTATTTAGATAGCATTTGTAGTGCATTAAGTATTATAAGTTATCTAGAGATGATTTAAAGTATACCAGAAGTTATTCATAGGTTATATGCAAATACTATGACATTTTATATAAGGAACTTGACAATCCACAAATTTTGGTATCCACAGGAGGTTCTGGAATTGATCCCCCATAGATACTGACAGACAACTGTATTTAAATTTATTTGTTAGAAGGGGCCAAGAAGGCAGACTAGAAGCAGCCTGCACACACTGCTCTCACAGAGAGGATTAAAGGTGGCAAGTAGATATCCACCTTCAGATTGATTGTCTAAGAGAGATCATTGTGAATTAAAAGAGAGGCAACCAGGGGCATCCAAAGTGAAGGAAAGGGAAGAGAGGCAACTTGCTCTGCAGTATGGAGGTACACAGGGAAGACGAGTGCACATGTGGGGAAGACACAGAGGAGAGAATCCCAGGGTTCCACATTCCCCCCATGATTATTACTATCCCAGCTGTAGGAGAGAGCCTCCACTGCAGAAGGCTATAGGACTTACATAGGGAGCTATCTGGAGACTGTGCAGTGGCATTGCTCTAGAGAGAGGGCACAGTGGTGACCCACTGGCTCGCAAACCCTGGGCTCTGTGGCTGGCACCATTTTAAAATCCTAAACCCAGAGTACTGCCTCTGCCCAGGAGTCAGTTTCATTGCTGTTGCCTTCTCATTGCCCCTGCAAGTCCTAGGTTGGGAAGCAGTGGAGGCCCAGGAACTCTCGTGAGTCCCATGGGCAGGAGCTTCATGTCCCTACTGCCACCAGGGAACCTGGGTGGGCTGACAATAGCCACTGCCTGTTGACGTGGGTGGGGCTGTGCTCAAGCTGCAAGGGCGGACCAATGACGTTACCCATGGATCTAATCTAGTCAGTTCTCAAGCCAGTGTGAGCTGACAATCGTTACTATGGAATGGGTGGAACTGTGCTCAAGCCAGCAACGAGCTGACAAATGCTGCCATCTGTAGATCTGAGTGGGACAGCCCTCAAGTATGGGTCATCAATCACTGCTGCCAGAGGGCATGGGCAGGACTGTGCTCAAGCCACACTGGCCAACAAATGCATCCACACACAGATCTGTGTGGGGCAGCTCTCAACCTGGCATGGACTGTCAATCACTGCCGCCCATGGGTGTGGGCAGGGCTGTGCTCAAGCCACTGCAGGCTGACAAATGCTACTGCCCATAGTACTGCGTTGAGCAGCTGATAAGCTGGTATTCACTCTCTCTGTAACATAGGAACTGCCAGTGACAACCATAGGGGAATGGTGAGGCAGGAAATGCAGGAGATCATCAGTGTTAAATGTTCACAGCACATTCACCCATCTCAGGCCAGGTCAGTCATCCAGAGTAGGACACAAATGCACCATCCAGGGACCTCTGGTTGTTTGTACTCAGTAGGAGAGTTCCCAGAAGTGGGGAACAGGTGCATTGCAAGCTTATCTGTCTTGAGCTGAGAGAAGAGATTTCAGATAAGAACAAACCAGATTAAGAACTCTGGCAACACAGAGCATTCAGACAATAGAAGGAAATCAAGAGCATCCAAATGGGGGCAGAAGAGGTCAAACTATCGATTTTTGCTGATGATATGATCTTATATCTAGAAAACCCCAAAGATTCTGCCACGAGATTACTGGAATTGGTAAACAAATTCAGCAAAGTCTCAGGTTACAAAATCAATGTACAGAAATCAG
>CAUYSK010113776.1:0-19653 GCA_963575035.1 Avahi laniger
AAAAATCCAAAAATGAAACCAAGAAAACAATTCCATTTACAATAGCATCAAAAAGAATAAAGTACTGAGGAATAAATTTAACAAAAGAAGTGCAGAACTTGTATACTGGAAAACTATAAGACATTGTCGAAAGAAATTAAATGGAAAGACATACCACAATAATGGCAATAATCCCCCAAAGTGATCTACAAATTCAATGCAATCTCTATTAAATACACAGCTTTCTTTCTTTTTTTTGGGCAGAAATTAGCAAGATGATCCTAAAATTCACATGGAAATACGAGAACCAGAGTAGCCAAAACAATCTTTAAAAATAACAAAAAAGCTGAACTCACAATTCCTGATTTCAAAACTTACTATAAAAGCTACAGTAATCAAAACTGTGTGTTACCACTGGCATAAGGACAGACATATAGATCAATGGAACAGAACTGAGATTCCAGAAATAAACAAAACTTACATTTATGGTCAACAAGCATGCCAAGATAATTCAATGGGAAAGGTCTTTTCAAGAAATGGTACGAGAACAACAGGATATCAACACACAAAAAAACATCCTCTACCTCACAACACATACAAAAAAAGTAAAATGCTACTGTTTGAGAATGAGGATACACACATACAAAAAAAGAAAAGAAATTAAGGAAAAAAGAAAAAGAAGAAAAAAATTAAAATGGCTCAAAGGTTTACATGCGGGATCTAAAACTATAAAATTTCAAGAAGAAACACATTGTAAATATTCATGACTTTGGATTAGGCAATGATTTCTTAGATAGGACACCAAGAGCACAAGTAATAACAACATAATAGATTAATCCTGGACTTCCTCAGAATTAAAATCTCTTGTGCTTCAAAAAGAACTATTAAGAAAGTGAAAAGATAGCCTACAGAATAGGATTTTCTCCAATCTGCAAATCATATATCTAATAAGGATCTAGTATCCAGAATATTTAAAGAACTCTTAAAACTCAATAATAAAAAAGACAAAAGAAAAAAAAATTTAAAAATAGGCATACTACACAATGAAGGTAAGAAAAGAGGGGGAAAAATGGGCAAAGGATTTGAATAGCTATTTCTCAAAGATATACAACTGGCCGGTAAGTACACAAAACATTATTCATTAGCTCAATATCATTAGTTACTAAGGAAATGCAAATCAAAACCACAATGAAGCTTGCCTGCGCCTGCCAGGAGCCAGTGGTCCTCCATGCAGCCAGCATGCCACGAGACACACCATGTGCACCCACAGAAGAGACATGCGCAGAGCCATGGTGGCCAGGCTTGGGCTGGGGCTGCTGCTTCTGGCACTGTTCCTACCCATGAAGATTTATTCAAATCAAACAACTATTGTGACACTTTCAAGTAACTCCTCGCAGAGTACCTGCACTGCCCCAAACCCAGCTACTGCCACCATCTAGGCAGTTGGCAGTGCGCTACAGTCAACAGCCAGTCTCTTCATGGTCTCATTCTCTATTCTACATCTCCACTGTTAAGAGACTCAGGCCAAGAAATATGCACACTTCCCCAAATGGCATCTAGAAGTCCAATGTGGTAAAGAAAAAACAGGTCTTCATCAAATCTACTAATTCCATACCTCCTTTTATTAACACAGAAAATGTTGAGAATTCCAAACTGACTGGTTTAAAGAACATGTGAAGGGTTTGACTAGATGATGGATGCCAGTTTTAAGTCTGCTGGAGTTTCATGTACAAGAAAAAGAGAGGCAACATCCAAAACTAGTCAAGACATCATTTCCTTGAATGTGGCTTAAGAAATATGGACACTTAAAAATTACCTTGAAAATAAGAATGGATTTTATTTTGTTTCAAAATAGAAGATATGATATGGAATGGTTTTCATTTGGTTCATTAGTTCTATAAGGCCATAAAAACAGGTAATATAAAAAGCTTTCATGATTCTATTTATGAGTACATTAGAAGGAACTTCCAGTTGTTAACTGTAAATCCTCAATGTATCATTTCAGCAGTACTAACTTAATGCGGATGCTCTCTAGATGAAGTTCTACCTTGTTAAGCTATCGCTGTTCTCTTAGAAACTGAACTTTTTTTCCTCTGAGGCTTTGGACTAGACATTGCATTTGACCTTTTGTGTAGCAACTGACATGTGCCAGGGCAATAAAGGATCAGAATATCCCACAAGTCCAAGCATCATGAGCAACTCTTCTTGCATATCCTTACAGAGCCAAGTGGCAGGCATTTCCTAGAACCTATTCCCATTCAACAAGAGTACCAGATTCATTTAGCTAAACTGATTCCAAAGAGTAGATAGAATTGCATTGACTTTGACTAATTTCAAAGTGTTTTTTATTTCTGCATATGCTGAATACTTTTTACAATTTAAGAAATGATCTGTTTTGAAGGCAAAATCACAAATCTTGCAATTAAAAAGGCAAAAATGCAAAAGAGCCAAAACTGGGAAGTGAAGACTGAAAGCTAACTTTTCACTAAATTCACAAAAACTTTTATACTCTTTCTGTAAATACGTTAGAAAAAAAATCAACAACAACTATGAGTCAGAACAGCCACATTTGGAACATTTTTTGTTATCAGTCAATATTTTTAGATAGTTAGAACCTGGTCCCCTAAGCCTAAAAGTGGGCTTGATTCTGCACTAAATCTTTTTCCACTGCCTCCACAAACAGAAATCTTTTTAGAAATAGACGCTCCATGAAATCTTTCATTCACATGGTCACACACTAATGCTTAGATGTTCCAGTATCTGATGTGGCCACAGTAGTCTTGGTGATCAGTCATTTTTTTTTTTTTCTATCTTTAAAAACCTACATGGGAACAACCAGATCAGACAGATCTGAAGCTAATGTGCATGTGAATGAACAATCCCCTTTGCTTCATACCTGAATGCCATACATCTATATTCTGGATTGTATGTTGTGTTTGTGTATTTATGCTTTGACTCATATAGTAACTTCTCATGTTATGGAATTGATTTGTATTGAACACGAACTGAAGGTAAAAATAAATAAATGGCTGAAAGGGGAAAAAAAAAACCCACAATGAGCTACCATTTCATATCTACTAGTCAGATAATAAATGCTGGTGAGAACGTGGAGAAAGTGGAATCTTCATACACTGCTGCTAAGAATGTAAAACAGCACAGCAGCCCCTCTGAAAAAGAGTCTGGCAGTTTTTTAAATGGCTAAACATAAAGTTGCCATACAACCCAGAAATTCCTACTCCTGGGTATCTCCCCAAAGAATAAAAACATACCTCCACACAAAACCTTGTACAGAAACATTCATAGCAAAATTATTCATAATAGCCAAAAGGTAAAAACCACCCAAAGATCCATCTGATGAATGGATAAATAAAATGTAGTATATCCATATAATATTGTTTAGCAATAAAAAGGAATTAATTACTGATAAATGCTACAACTGAAAACATGATGCTAAGTGAAAAAAGCCAGTCACAAAAGACCACATACATGATTCCATTTATATGAAATGTCCAGAATAAGTAAATCCATAGAGACAGAAAGTAGATTAATGGTTGCCAGGGGCTGGGAGGGAGATGGGTCATAACTGTACTGGGTTTCTTAGGGGGTAATGAAGTGTTCTGGAATTAGATACTGGTGACTTATGTTTGCCCAATTTTATGAATATACTGAAAACCAGTGAATTATACACTTTAAAAGGGTAAATTATATAGCACACAAATTCTGTCTCAATAAAATGCTTCAGCCTTGGGGCCAAGTGCAGTGGCTCACGTCTGTAATCCTAGCACTCTGGGAGGCCGAGAAGAGTGGATTGTTTGAGCTCAGGAGTTCGAAACCAGCCTGAGCAAGAACGAGACTCCATCTCTATCAAAAATAGAAAGAAATTAATGGGACAACTAAAAATATATAGAAAAAATCAGCCGGGCATGGTGACACATGCCTGTAGTCCCAGCTACTCGGGAGGCTGAGGCAGGAGGATCGCTTGAGCCCAGGAGTTTGAGGTTGCTGTGAGCTAGGATGACGCCACGGCACCCTAGCCTGGGCAACACAGTGAGACTCTGTCTTAAAGAAAAAAAAAAAAATGCTTCAGCCTCCCAAAGCACTAGGATTACAGATGTGAGCCACTGTGCTCAGCCAAGAACACAGTTTAAGAATATTTTTTGGGAAAGCATAATCTTTTTCTAAGCAATTTCCATAGCCATTTTAGTTGATATGAAAGGGAATATGGGCAAGTGATGTTAAAAAAAAAAAAAGGCAGGTATTAATATTTAATTTACTAGTATGATGTGCCAAGAATGCAAAAGCAGTCTGTTAGTTACAAGATTTTCCACTCCATCTATTGAAGTAATTCACATTTTAACAAAAGATGCTGGAAAAACTAGATAACCACATGCAAAACAATGAAGTTAAAGCCTTAACTTACACCATATATTATTAAAAAAAAAAAAACGCAAATGGATCAAAGACATAAGAGCTAAACTGTTTCTTAGAAGAAAACAGGGAAAATCTTCATGACATTGGTGAGGATTTCTTGAACATGACACCAAAAGCACAGGCAACAAAAGAAAAACCCAGATAAACTGTACTTTCTCAAAATTAAAAATTTTTGTTCAAAGGACCCTATCAAGAGAGTGAAAAGCCAACCCACAGATTGGGAGGAAATATTTGTAAATCATATATGTAACAAGGATTAATATCCAGAATATATAAAGAACTGTTACAACTCAACAACAAAACAAACAACCCAATTCAGAACTGGGCAAAGAAGGTGAATAGACATTTCTCCAAAAAAGATATACAAATGGCCAATAAGCACATGGAAGGATACTCAATATCACTAATCATTAGGGAAATCAAAACCACAATAAGATATGACTTCACATCCATTAAGAGAATGGTTATTATCAAAAATAATGAGAATTAGCAAAGAAGTGAAGAAATTGGAACCCTTGGTGCAGCCTATATAGAAACCAGCATGGTGGTTCCTCAAAAAATTAAACATAGAATTACCATATGATGATCCAGCAATTCCATTTCTAAGTATATTCCCAAAAGAACTGAAAGCAGGCTCCAAAACACATTAACTTTCCACCAATGATTTTAACTACATCATTCACATAACCAAAAGGCAGAAACAACCCAAATGTCTATCAACAGATGAATGGATTAACAAATGCAGTACATACATACAATGGAATATTATTCAGTATAAAAAAGAAATGAAGTTCTGACACATGAGACAACATGATGAACCCTGTAGCTATTATGCTAAATGAAATAAGCCAGACACAAAACGACAAATATCGTATGATTTCACTTATATCAGGTACCTAGAATACGCAAATTCAGAGAGACAGAAGGTAGAATAAAGATCACCAGGTGTTGGGAGGAGGAGGAATGGGGAGTTACTGCTTTATGGTTATAGTATTTATTTAGGGTAATTAAAAGTTTCAGAAATACATAGTGGTGATGGTTGCGCAACACTATGAATATAATGAATGACGTTGAATGGTACACTTTAAAAAGTGTTTAAAATGGGAGCTGGGCATGACAGTGTGTGCCTGTAGTCTCAGGAGGCTGAGGCAGGAGGAGTGCTTGAGCCCAAGAGTTTGAAGCTGTAGTGTGCCTGTGAACAGCCACTGTACTCCAGCCCTGGCAACATAGTGAGACCCTATGTCTTTTTAAAAAAAAAAAAAAAAAAAAAGTGGTTAAAATGGTAAATTTTATGTTATATATTTTTTACTATAATTTTTTTTTTTTTTTTTTTTTTGAGGCAGAGTCTCACTCTCTCGCCTGGGGTGAGTGCCGTGGCATCAGCCTAGCTCACAGTAACATCGAATTCCTGGGCTCAAGCGATCCTCCTGCCTCAGCCTCCCAAGTAGCTGGGACTACAGGCATACGCCACCATGTCCAGCTAACTTTTTCTATTTTTAGTTGTTTGGCCAATTTCTTTCTATTTTTAGTAGAGACAGGGTCTCGCTCTTGCTTAGGCTGGTCTCGAACTCCTGAGCTCAAATGATCCACCCGCCTCGGCTTCCCAGAGTGCTGGGATCACAGACATGAGCCACCGCACCCGGCCTATAATTTTTTAAAATAATGTAATATACCAAAACCACCCTTTGAGAACCACTGTACAATTATATCACTTTATATCAAATAGTTTTTTTTGCCTAAGATAATCACCCTGTGAGAATTAGCACAAATTAGATTTATTTTAAAAATGAAGAGACCGAAAGGTAAAACTGATCTAAGTTAACCTTTTTAGATAATAGCAGAAAACAACAAAAAAGCACAAGTATCTAAAGGGATAGCTTACCTTCTCTCAATTCCACTATTACTACTTTGCTGTTCAGTAAATCATTTAACTTCTCTAGATCCTTCCTTTCCCCTAGAAGTAAACAATTCAAGGCCCCTTTCTATATAAAATAAAGTCCTCTACAATTTGATTCCAACTCAGATCTTTTCAGCCTTGTTCTTATTTACATTATCCCTCAGGTCTGTTTATCTTGTATTCAAAGAATATCTCATTTTAGACTCAGCCTAGTCTGTCCTGACTAGGAACTCTGAGGGACACTTGGTGGTAGGGTTGGCAGGTAACCCTGCTAGGACCTTCCACAAACCACCCTCAACCTCCACCACCAAAAAAGTTACACAAACCTCCATGTGTCTCAAATCTCAATCAATTAGATGTTAAAGTCAGTTCTTTCTAGAGAGCTTAGGCAATTGCCATTCCCAAGAGGCACAAAGAAGTCAGAGAAGGAAAACATTTTAAGAATGAAAAAGGCTGTTGCTCTCTATTAATGACCCCCAATAAAGGGCTACTACTATGAAGGGGAACTCGGATGCCCTCACAAAATAATAATAGTAACAGCAACTATGTTTTTAAGTGGTCACCATGTGCCAGGTACTCTAATAAGCACTGTGCATGAAATTAAAATTTAAATCCAACATCCCTATGAGATATTATTATCCTCTCTACAAAAACAAGGAAAATGAAAGATAGAAGTGCTACTTGCCCAAGTTACAAAGCTAGTAATTAGTGTGGCTAGGATTTTGGTTCTAGAACCAATAGCCCTAAACATTGCTCTATACTACTGAAATTTGTTTGAAATGAAACTTGAGCCAGACTAAGTATCTTGAGCCAGTATCTTCGGACAGCTGGAAGAAATTGTCAAAGATGACCCAGACAGCTGAAATGGCTCTGACAGAGAGAGATGGTGAAGCAGTGAGATGAGCTAGCAACAAAGGAGAATTTCTGTAAGTCAGAAATTCTTGGTAGACAGAGGATTAGCAAAGGATCTTACCAAGGGTAGGAAGTTTCTGATATTTGCTAAGGGACAGTATACTTTTAGCTGTGCCACTGCTTATTTAACATCCCACCATTCCTAACGCCTAATTCTAGCTTTTTTCTTTTTTGAGACAGTGTCTCTCTCTGTCACCTGGGCCTGAGTGCAGTGGCATCATCCACAGCTCACTATAACCTCAAACTCCTGCGCTCAAGTGATTCTCCTGCCTCAGCCTCCCATGCAGCTGGGACTACAGGCGCACACCACCAGCCCCAGTTAACTTTTCTGTTTTGTAGAGATGGGGTCTTGCTCCTGCTCAGGATAGTCTCAAAATCCTGGCCTCAAGCAATCTTCCTGCCTCAGCCTCCCTGAGTGCTAGGATTACAGGCATGAGCCACCACTCCTGGCCTTAATCCTAGCTTTTACTTGACAAATTATTTTACTGGTTATTCAGCTATTCTGGCTGAAATAGAAATATTGGTATTTCTAACCGGAACCATATAATATAACAAAGTGTTCTGGACTCAGTGCATTTATTATGTGTATGCTGTGAGAATTTGTATTCATTCTGTATATTTGCAGTCAGAGTTACATTTATTATACAACTTCCACAAAGATGAAATTGCCAACTTTTTTATTAAGATTAATTTCTTCATCTCCTATTTTCTTTAAGGAATTAAAAATTCTTATCTATCTTACTCCACTGCTTGAGAGCAAAGTTGTAATTACAGAGCCTCTTACTGCTGATGTTATAAGAAGCCAAGTAACAACTAGATTTCCATGTCTCACATTGAGATACTACTTCAAAACGTTGCAGACATCTTTTTGTAAAAAAATCATATAAAGCTATATGGATTAAATCTGCATCTTTGCAACATATGCCAAATCCCTACTTCATAGCCTTAATGTGCACTTAAGCACATTTAAAGGAAGAAGCAAACTCAGGCACTCACTCCACTGCCCACACAACATATGAATGCATATGTATCCCAAAAATCAATTGAACTTTAAAATGTTGTTGTTCTCATTTTCTTTCTATGCAAGTGTTTGAAAATCCAACATTATTGCAAGGTCACCATGCCACTGTACTCTAGCCTGGGTGACAGAGCAAGACTCTCTCTCTAAATTAAATAAATAAAAATTTTAAAAGACAGATGTGAAGGCAGAATGCTCAAGAGGAATATACTAAACAAAGTGAACTTTGGGATAAATACACAGGGATCGCTGTCTATCTTTCCCCATCCGTGCTCTGTGTACACAAAGATAAGAAGGCACAGTCCTAGCACTCAAGGAGATCACTGGCCATTAGGGGGCATCAGACATGTAAATAAATTATATATTACAATTCAACGTGATATGTATTAAGATAGGGAGATATTTGTTATTGAAGCCCAGGAGGAAGAACAACTAACTTAGAGGGATCCAGGAAGGCTCCACATAAGAAGCGATGTAAGAGAAAATGTTTATTCATTCAGTATAATTTTACTGAACACATACCAAGTCCCAAGGACTACGGACACAGACTGTGCTGCTCCTCGATAGCAGTAACCTCTTCAAACTTTTTTTGGGTTTCCCCATACCTACTAGATTTCTTAATTATCTCCATATTAATAAGCTATATATATGTATATAAACCACTTTTCTGAAATAAACCTTATTAAACTTTGTTTAGAAAGTTTAATAATTTCATTACACATCATGAGGGATTTTAATGGGAATATCCCAAGGTAGCACAAAAACAGCAGGCAATCACTGCCTTACAGTGACTGAATCTTGGGGCCAAATTTTACCTTTTGATCTATGTAAAACTTTTTGCCCCTAAGTAAGAGCCCTGAGCACAGAGATAAAGGAAGAACACGTTTAGTTTTAACATAACTGCTTTAACCGAGTATGGTAATCCCAGGTCAGCCTTCAAATATCTTCTGTAACAAGTTAGATCAACTTCTGCAGAGATCAACAGAACATATAGAACAGTTTTTGTATTAATTTTTTTTTTTTGTAGAGATGAGGGGGTCTCATCATGTTACCCAGACTGGTCTCGAACTCCCGGACTCAAGTGATCCTCCCACCTTGGCCTCCCAAAGTACTGGGATTACAGGCATGAGCCACTGTGTCTGGCAAACACTTTCCATATACGAAAAACATTAGCAGATCATGGTAATTCCAATAAGACAGGATAATCCATAAATGGAATGCATCACCTAAAGAATTTGGCAAGAAGTTTATGCACATCTAAGTTTCTTTTGATTTAAAAATAAACAAACATATGGCAAGTCCTGAAAAAAATTAAATAATGATTTTAAAAAGACAGAAGGGCCGGATGCAGTGGCACATGCCTATAATCCCAGCACTTTGGCAGGTCAAGGCAGGAGGATTACTTGAGCCCAGGAGTTTGAGACCAACTTGAGCAATACGGCAAGACCTCATCGCTACAAAAAATTTTTAAAAAATTAGCTGGGCATAGCAGTGCATGCCTGTAGTCCCAGCTACTCAGAGGAAGATCGTTTGAACCCAGGAGTTCAGGGTTACCGTGAGCTATGATTATGTCACCGTACTCTAGCCTGGGTGACAGAGCAAGACTCTCTCTCTCTCTAAATTAAATAGATAAAAATTTTAAAAGACAGGTGTGGCCGGGTGCGGTGGCTCACGCCTGAATCCTAGCACTCTGGGAGGCCGAGGCAGGCGGATTGTTTGAGCTCAGGAGTTTGAGACCAGCCTGAGCAAGAGCGAGATCCCATCTCTACCAAAAATAGAAAGAAATTAATTGGACAGCTAAAAATATATAGAAAAAATTAGCCGGGCATGGTGGCGCATGCCTGTAGTCCCAGCTACTTGGGCGGCTGAGGCAGTAGGATTGCTTGAGCCCAGGAGTCTGAGGTTGCTGTGAGCTAAACTGACGCCACGGCACTCACTCTAGCCAGGGCAAGAAAGTGAGACTCTGTCTCAAAAAAAAAAAAAAAAAAGACAGCTGTGCAGCTGTGAAGGCAGAATGCTCAAGAAAAGAGGCATATACAAAACAAACTGAACTTTCCCCCAAGAGTTCCCGCCTCAGCACTAGTGTCAAATAGCTACTATGTAAAAAATGATCCTAAAATTCTCTAAAAGGCCAGGATACACTTACCCTTACCACAAATATACCCTTCACGAAATCAATTGGCCAAGAAATGAGTTAAAGTGCTAGATCTCTTTTGCCACCAATGCCTGATTTTCTACATACCATTTGATATGATCAACTGTTCAGTGTGCTTGCTACACATTTAACCATGATATCACCACAATTCTGCACAGGAAAAAATTACCCCCTCAAATTCAAGAGGAAGATAAGGCATCTCAACGCCATCTTGAAGTGACATAATCTAGTGTAGATGTTATACCTACAGGACATTGTGTTTCCCCAAAGATTTTTACTAGACTATGCATACACTCTTCTCCTTGGGTACTAGCAAAAACAGTAACTCATAATATTAAACTTTCTACCAACATGCAATGATCTATCAATCAAACCACCAGAGAAACTGGAATTAAGCAAGTAAAACCATTTGACAATGTCCAAGCCACACCTTGGGGTTATATTTTCTGAATATTTTCTGTGAAACAAAAATGTATAATTCCTCACTATACCTTCTGTCTCACTCTTTCAAATCTTCACTTCCTTTATGTAGCCCCGGAAGAATATTAAGACTTAACACTCTTAAGAAGGGGATTTTAGAAGACCTAGTCTCTAAGAAATAATCTTTAAAACACCACACACACACACACACACACACACACACACAAAATACCACCCACCAAAAATGAAAACCATAATGATAACTCAGAAACATTCAGTTTCTCCCTCAAGTCAACCAATTTCTTAACTTTACTTTCATTAGTCGATGAAACATTCACTGACAATCAAATAGTCCCTGAACACTTCTGTTTACTGCCTTATTTGTTTCTATAGTAACAGACACCCAGAACACAGAAAGAAAGATAATGCCTAGTTTTTTCACCATCTTCTGCAACTGAAGCAACTGTAAGTCATTAGTATGATACATGGTACAGGCCATGCCAATTCAGTTCCTAGAAGGTAAGGACTAATGTATTTGTTACACAAGGACAATTTATGGAAAAAGAGAAAGCCCCTAGAGGTTTATCTTGAATCTAAAGGAGAAGTAAGAGTGACCTTTCTTTTTGCCAGCCCAAGAAAGGTATTATGAACCTGAAAGGACTGCTGGTCCTAAAAAATACTAACTCCAGACATTTGCTGGGTAAATGATATAAACCATGCAATGTGTCACACGTGCTGTTTTTCCCAAGTCTTTAAATGAGTTTAGGGAGACAGCAAGCAGTCACTTGAAACAGAAGATATTACATAAATCCATCTATTTCCAGGTTTGCTACATTCCTCTCATCAGGATGCTTTCCTCCATGATCCTTCTCTCTGGAGCTATAATTAATGTTCTGATTCACAGACAAAGGTCAACCTCTTAATCGACGTATGATCTCTTTCTGAAACTGCCAAACTTGAGATTTATGAAATTTCACATCTAGGAGCAGAAGCTTTAGAAGCAAGTGGCACAAGACCCAGAGATGTATTCTACATCACTCCCCACAAATACATGTATTCCTCCTCCCACTGTCACCACTACATTACAGTCCTGGCAAAACCTCCTTCCTTGTAAGTGTGCAGTCACCCCCATCTGTGCCAACTAAAGTTAAAGCGCAGAAAACTAAGTCTTTGCTTGTAAGAATGTTACTCTAAGAGTGGTAAGCTGAGTAACATCATTACAAAGTCCAAACCAAAAGCAATACTTAATAAAACAGTTATCTCAAGCCACCAGAGAAACTAAAAATTAAAGTTAATGATCATATCTTTACTAAAATTCTCCAGACTTAAGTATCACATCTAAAACATTACCAAATCACCTTCCATCAAGCTAAAATTCTTATATCTGAAATCAAAAATTCACTTTCAGTTACAACCTGTTTATTATGTTTAGCCAAACTACATAATGAGAAGATAAAGGGATTAGAGTCAAAACTGGGTCTGGGGCAGGCACAGTGGCTCACACCTGTAATCCCAGCACTCAGGGAGGCTGAGGCAGGAGGACTGCTTGAGGTTAGGAGGCTCAAGACCAGTCTGAGCAAGAGTGAGATCCCGTCTCTACAAAAAATAGAAAAATTAGCCAGGTGAGGTGGTGTGTGCCTGTAGTCCCACCTACTCTGGAGGGTGAGGCAGGAAGATTGCTTGAGTCCAAGAGTCTGAGGTTGCAGTGAGCTAAGATGACACCACTGTATTCTAGCCTGGGCAACAGAGTGAGACTCTGTCTCAAAAAAAAAAAAAAAAAAAAAGGAGTGGGTCTGGGTCTTGGTACTGCCACTTTTGAGCTTCAAATTCCCCAATCTTCCATTTTCTCATGTGAAAATGTCAAGATTTTCACCTAATGCACAAGATGGTTATGAGGTTTAAATGAGAACGTATGTATAAGTACTTTGCAAACTTGGCCTTACACATAAAAGGGAAGGCTGTCTAGAGTATAGCAGGTCTGCACCAGGTTTTCAGGGTTCAAATCCTGTTCAGTCTCTCACTGTATATGAGCTACTTAACTAATAATGATAACAGAAGCACTGCACAGGGTTGTATGAGGATTAAATGAAATAAAAAATATAAAGTAGCTAGCACATGTTCCAAAAGTATTAGCGATTATGGTTTTGAACATGAATCATCATTGTAGTGGCAAATCAACTATCTTTCCCAAAAACTGTGGCTGGCCTATGTGGCTAGAAACAAGTCATACTTCACAAGCTTCTGCTCAAATGGCATTAAACTATCCGATAAGATTTTCTTCTTCTTTATCATCCTAAGTGGTAGGCTTCTAGTAAGTTTTCCAAGTCTACAACTTCTGGGAGGAACTCTTTCATGATTCTATCATCTCTAAATCTCCCCACAGGGATGAAATTTTATAAAATCCAACAACTGTATCCTCTCCATTCTCACACTGCCAGCAGTTTAATATGAAGTGGTCGTCTCTGTAAAGTGTTACTTGAGAAGAAGCTCCTGCTCTAAGTGGTAGAGTTGGTTACACTCTTGTTATCTGTGGGGTTGAGAAAGACTGAAGGAAAGGTCAAACATGAATAGGGGAAGAGCAAAGGTAGAAAGCAGAGTAGCAATGGACTTATATAAGAACAAGTTTCTGAACATCAGTCAGACTCGAGCAGAAGGCTGAAGATAAACTGTAGGAGAAGAGAAGTGACTAAAAAAATATGAAGTTTAAAACACAGTTCAGGGCCGGGGGCAGTAGCTCACGCCTGTAATCCTAGCACTCTGGCAGGCTGAGGTGGGCGTATCGTTGGAGCTCAGGAGTTCAAGATCAGCCTGAGCAAGAGCAAGACCCCGTTTCTACTAAAAATAGAAAGAAATTAGCTGTACAATTAAAATATATATAGAAAAAATTAGCGGGGCATGGTGGCGCATGCCTGTAGTCCCAGCTACTTGGGAGGCTGAGGCAGGAGGATCGCTTGAGCCCAGGAGTTGGAGGTTGCTGTGAGCTAGGCTGACACCACGGCACTCTAGCCCAGACAACAGAGAGAGACTCTGTCTCAAAAATAAATAAATAAATAAAATAAAGCACAATTCAGTTTCTGACTTAAAAAAAAATCCAATACGAATCAACCTAATCTGAATTGTGTAGTATCTATTGCTATGATTCTCTCGTATTGTTGGGATATAATGAGAGAAACTCTGGTAAAAAGTATGCCAACTTAATGTTAGAATTTCATATAGGCAAGAGAGCTCTTTTCCCACCATCTTCAGGGGATTCTAAGCCATGTGTCCCATGGCCTTTGTACTAGGATGCACAAGAAGTCTTGAGTGCTTACAACAGGTTGACTACTGGCCAAAACACAAACAGAAAGAAGTAGAAGAGAGCTACTATTTTCAAGAAGCTCCTGATTTGTTTGGAAAATAAAACACACTTAACTAAGAAAAGTCTAGAGGCATAGCCAAGAGCAGAATGAAAACAAGAACTAAGAAAAGGTTTAGATAATCTACTTTTACACAGGTGAGTTGTTGCTAAGAAATGCTATAGCTAAATATCCATGTGGCTAAGATACTACTACATCTTCTATTATAATAACAGCTAATATGAATGCTTCCTATGCACCAAGCATTTTCAAGCCCATTTAATCCTCACAACAACCTTATCAGGTTAAGACTGTAAAACATCAATTTTAGTTATGAAGAAAGTAAGAATCAAGAACATCGAGTAACTTGAGCCAGAATTATTTAACGAGTAGCCAAAGTGGGATTCATACTCAAGTCTAGCTGTTATAAAAAGTCTACATTCTTAACCCCAACACGAGAAGCTCTCAAATTTTTGGGCCTCAAGACCCCTCATACTCTTCAAAATTACTGAGAATCTCAAACAGCTTTTATTTATGTGGGTTATATGTGTCAGCATTTGCTAATCACAAACTAAAACTAGGAAATTAAATATATAATTGCAAAATAAGACAACAAACTGTACTACCTGTGTTTTCAAAGAGGCTCAAGGAAAATTTCAGGATTTCAAAATAATGGATACTGGACTATATAGTGAGGTTACAGAAAGAAGTATAACCAAAGATAGCTACCAAAATCATAATATGAGTACTGAAAACTGAGTTAATCTCTGAAAAAAGTACATATTTATATAATAAATCTACTACCTTACTAAATTCTAGAAAACACAAAAATACACAAATACACATTCCATTAGGTTGACGGCATTATCATCACACATCATATAGTCCTGGAAAGCTCCACTATACTTCTGGCAAGTCTCCACTTATTAGAGAAAGAGAGAGAAAAAGGCAAAAAATAGTATTACTATAAAAATTGTTTTGATTTCACAGACAAAACTATAAAAGAATCTTTGGGTATATCCTTGGACCACATGTTGAGAACCACTGTTCCAGACCAATCCTATTTAACCCATGGGTCATAAAAGTCAACTAGGTCATAATAGTATGTATTTTTTAAATAAAATTAGAATAGAATAGATCAGAAAACACAATATGGGAAAGTACCATTTCCTGAAACTTTTGTTAAAGTTACGAATATCCATATGTATAAGAGTACCAGGTAGCAATATAAAATGCATATCCTACTGCAGGTCAGTCAAAAACTGAAAAACACTGTACCACAACATATTAACTTTCCTAATCTACTGCCTAAGCAAAGGCTATACACACACAACCTACAATCTGTAGAAAGAAAACAGCATTTTTTATACATTGGATACTCTCTCAATGTGAAGTCAATTAAAAGTTTCAGTTGGGTACAATTTTAGTGGGTTGAAGAAAGTCACAGTTCACCTTACTATGATACCATACTGTCATCACAGCCATCACTAAAGTCTTTTCTACCATCACCTGCTCTACAGTCAAAAAGGGAAGGCGAGCGAAGTCAGTTATCCAAGCTATATCAGCTATAAATGATGGTGCTCTTTTCTTCCCTCTAAACAGAGCTCTTGTTAGCTATCTATCTAATTATTTAGAGGTGGGGTCTCCCTATGTTGCCCAGGCAGGACTTGACCTCCTGGGCTCAAGCGATCCTCCTGCCTCAGTCTCTCAAGTAGCTAAGAATTACAGGCACATGCCACCACACCGGGCTCTTGCTATTAATCGTAAGGTCAACTTTCCAAATGAAGGGCTTCCTCTCTAACAAACTGCTGTTGGCATTAAGGTTACTGCTCTCATACCAAATCTACAGGATTTCTTAGGTCAAAGCAGCATTCAGATAATGATTCTCAAGCCGTAGATCTCTCCCTATCCTAGCAAAGGCCGACATGCATCTGGCAAACTGCAACAAATGGAAACAGCAAAGCCTGTCTTCACTATCAGTTTGAAGCTTGACCCATGGCCTGAGCATAATCCAAGACACCCAGAGATCTCAACAATGGTCTCCCTGAGAGGCCACAATGACAAGCTCTACTGATGGTAATGGCTGAAATATAACATCACTGTCTTTTCCTCTCTACCAGAACCAAACTACAGAATTTTATTTCAGAAAGAGTTTCTCTCCCAATTAGTCTCTCCCAAATAAAACAGGAAGCCTAATGAAAACTATTAGAGAGGCCGGGCGCGGTAGCTCACGCCTGTAATCCTAGCACTCTGAGAGGCCGAGGCAGGTGGATTGTTTGAGCTCAGGAGTTCGAAACCAGCCTGAGCAAGAGCGAGACCCTGTCTCTACCAAAAATAGAAAGAAATTAATCGGACAACTAAAAATACATAGAAAAAATTAGCCGGGCATGGTGGCGCATGTCTGTAGTCCCAGCTACTCGGGAGGCTGAGGCAGAAGGATCGCTTGAGCCCAGGAGTTTGAGGTTGCTGTGAGCTAGGCTAACGCCACAGCACTCACTCTAGCTCGGGCAACAGAGTGAGACTCTCTCAAAAAAAAAAAAAAAAAAAAAAAACTATTAGAGAAAAGGTAGTGAGGCAGGGCTAAATTCAGTGATGCATCTCAGTGGCATATACGTGTGTGTGGTAAAATACACTAAGATTTACCATTTTAACCATTCTCAAGTGTATGGTAAGTACATTCATATTGTTATACAATCAACAACACTATCCATTTCCGACTTGTTTTATCATCTCATACAGAAACTCTGTATTCATTGGCATACACTTCTTCACAGATCCTATTTTTCTGATATCAACAAACCCTAAACTGCAAATGCTCCCCATTGCAGAACGAACAGACCCATTCCCACTATTGTCCTCAAATTTTGGAGGGAAAAAGGCAAGTTCCATGACAATAGAAATCTTTCTTTTCATTGCTGTCTCCCCAACACCTAGCACATGCCTGACAAATATTCAAATATTTGTGTCTGTGGCCAAAATATCATTCCACAGATTATTTAGTAATTGCATATGGCAAAATGTTACAGTGGAAAAATCTATAGGTTACCACTTTAATCAATCTTAATCATCACTACTAGTGGCACAACCTAACTTGTGTATCGCCTGACCTGATACAGTTTGAAGTGTTCAATCAGCTAGGAAGCATTCTTGCCAAAATGTTTAACTTGAGTCAGATCCTCTAGACCCAATTTCCAGTTTATATGTAATATAGTTTAAGAAAACAAATTAAACTATACAAACGGGAAACAGACAAATCCACAATGTAGGACATTTTGAAAAGCAGTATCACTCACACAAATGTAGTCATCTGATCTCTGACAAAGGATCAAAGATAATTCAATGTAGAAAGGATAGTCTTTTCAACAAATGGTGCTGGAACAACTGAACATCCACATGCAAAATAACTGACTAACTCTAAACATTGACCTCATGCCTTTCAGAAAAATTAACTCAAAATGGATAATAGGCCTAAATATAAATCACAAAACTACAAAACTTCTAAAAGATAACAGGAGAAAACAATCTATGAAAAAAAATTGTTAAGTTGGACTTCATCAAAATTAAAAACTTCTGCTCTGCAAAAGACACTGTCACGAGAATGAAAAGACATGCTGCTGACTGAGAGAGAATATTTGCAAAAGACATTATTTTATAAAGGACTAGTATTCAAAATATTCAAAGAACTTTTAAAGTGCAACAATAAAAAAAATTAAAAAGTAAGTAAAACACCTCACCAGAGAAGCTATACAGATGACAAATAAGCATGCCATTAGGGAACTGCAAATTAAAACACTGAGATGCCATTACACATCAATTAGAATAGGCAAAATCCAAAATACTGGCAACACCAAATGCTGACAAGGAGGTGAAGCAACAGGAACTCTCATTCTTTGCTGGTGAGAATAAAAACTAGTACAAGATGAGCACAGTGGCTCACGCTGGCTTATGCCTATAATCCTAGCACTTTGGGAGACCAAGGTGGGAAGACTGCTTCAGACCAGGAGTTTGAAACCAGCCTGAGCAAGAGCAAGACCCCATTTCTATAAAAAAATGAGAAAAACTAGCTTGGCATGGTGGCACATGCCTGTAGTCCCAGCTACCAGGGAGGCTGAGGCAGGCGGATCGCTTGAGCCCAGGAGTTTGAGGTTGCTGTGAGCTATGATGACACCACTGTACTCTAGCCCAGGTGACAGAGTGAGACCCTGTCTCAAAAATATATAAAAAATTAAAAAAAATAAATAAACTAGTACAGCCACTTTGAAAGACAGTTTGGCAGTTTCTTATAAAACTAAACACACTCTCACCATAAAATCCAGTAATTGTACTCCCTGGTATTTACTTAAATGAATTAAAAACTTATATCCACAAAAAAACTTGCACACAAATGTTCAGTGGCTTTATTCATAATTGCCAAAACTTGGAAGCAACCAAGATTACCAAACTTCAGTAGGTAAATGAATAAATGAATTGTGGTTCATCCACACAATGGAATATTATTCACCAATAATAAGAAATCAGCTATTTAGCCACAAACAGACATAGAGCAACCATAAATGCATATTGCTAAGTGGAAGAAGCCAGTCTAAAAAAGCTACTTACTGTATGATTCCAACTATATGACATTTTAGAAAAGGTAAAACTACAGACAGTAAAAAGATCAGTAGTTACTGCTGTGGGAGGGAGCAGGGGGATGAAAAGGTGCAGCACAATAGATTTTTATGGCAGTCAAAGAAACTATTCTGATACTGTAATAGTGGCTACATTAGTCAAAATCCATAGAACTCTACATCACAAACAGTGAACCTTAATATAAACTATGGGCTTTAGTTAATAATGATTTTTTTTTTGAGACAGAGTCTCACTGTATTGCCCTGGCTAGAGTGAGTGCCGTGACGTTAGCCTAGCTCACAGCAACCTCAAACTCCTGGGCTCAAGTGATCCTCCTGCCTCAGCCTCCTGAGTAGCTGGGATTACAGGCATGCGCCATCACGCTCGGCTAATTTTTTCTATATATTTTTAGTTGTCCAGATAATTTCTTTCTATTTTTTTTAGTAGAGACGAGGTCTCGCTGTTGCTCAGGCTGGTCTCGAACTCCTGAGCTCAAACAATCTGCCCGCCTCGGCCTCCCAGAGTGCTAGGATTACAGGCGTGAGCCACAATGATGTATTTTTTTAAGAGATGGAGTCTCATTATGTTTCCCAGGCTGGACTAGAAATCCTGGGCTCAAGTGTTCGATCGATTCTCCCACCTCTGCCTTCCAAGTAGCTGGGACTACAGGTGCCTGTGCAGCTTTTAATACTGTTTATAATATTGTATTGGTTCATCAACTGTAACTAAGGTACCACACTAATGCAAGATGTTAATATGAGCCGGGCGCGGTGGCTCACGCCTGTAATCCTAGCTCTCTGGGAGGCCGAGGCGGGCGGATTGTTTGAGCTCAGGAGTTCGAGACCAGCCTGAGCAAGAGCGAGACCCCGTCTCTACCAAAAATAGAAAGAAATTAATT
>CAUYSK010113781.1:0-10424 GCA_963575035.1 Avahi laniger
TTGCCCTGGTGTTTGTGGTTGAGTTTATATAGGCTGATGCCCCGGCACTGTTGCCCAGGCAACACAGTGTGACTCTGCCTAAAAAAAAAAAAAAAAAAAAAAAGCAAAAAAGCAAATACCCTTCCACTTTTCACAAATAGCATAGTCTCTATTTGCCAAGTACGCCTGAATTTAAATGATTATTTTTAAGACATAATTTTAAAAATAAACTCTGATAGTTTAATCATGTTTAATGATGAAGTCATATGATTTCCAGTTCCCTTTTCACTTAACAATCTAATTACAGTAAAAGCAGTTATTTTTCAGATAGTTAAACTTTACTTAAAGGGCACCCTTCATGTTATTTATATGGGAATGAATAGTTAATTACACAACAAGGAATAATGTGTTATATACTTCTTTCTTCAGTTAATCATCTAACATTGAACCTGATTTCATTAATTAGTACTGTGGTGATATGAGTTCATGTGTGATAAAGTTTAAATAATTTAATTCATTTTTCTTTTTCGTCAATCAAAAATACCCTTTAAATCTTCCCATATTTATATTAGATTTTATTTTTCCATTGTCATCTTCTTTTTCCACAGAAAGATAGTCCCAGATAGATTCGATGGACCACATATTCTTCAGTAATATCAGAAACGTTCACAGAACATAAAAATTAAAAAGGAAAAGATTTGATTAGTTTTTACTTGATATTAAAAGGAGATGGACTCATTTTATTTTACCTGTGTGTACAAATTTAATATGCCATAATTATTTCAAAAAGTTGGTTAAACTGACAGATTTGTGGCTTTGCTTTTTCAATCATTACGTTAAAAAATTTTCCATCCTTAGTCAAGATATTCAATTTTAAGAGTAAATAAGAAATTAAAGTAAATAGACTAAAATATTGAAAATTGTTAAAGTAGTGTTTTATTCAGTGTATTTTAAATGTGAGAATTAAGGTTTTAGTTATCAAAAATGACTCCCATTAAATTTACATCATATTCATCCAAAGTCCTCTTGATCATTAATTGAAACATTTTAATCATTTCCTTTGAATTAATTTTATGAACAAAATACTAAAATTATGAGTATATTACATTTTAAAGGAGAAATTATATACTCTGAAGCAAATTTTAAACTTATACTCTTACTTCAGAAATGGTAATACATTTAAGTAATTGTATTATTTTAGAAGGTTATCCAAGTTCATAGAATATTAGATCATCTTATTTCTCTAAAGAGCATAAATGGAGATGGGGAAAGAGTTGCCAATACCTAGAGAATGTTAATATTTAATAAAAGTGACTAAATCTATGTAATAACTAAGATCACCATGTAATAAATAATGGCTATCAAACATTCAAACAAAATAACGTGAAATTTCTATCATAACACCATCTTTCTAGATAATTGGTATTAAAAATTAGGTGTGTATTCTCCCAGTATTTTCATTCATATATAAACATACATGTACATATTTTATGCAGGTTAAAATTATATCATGACTAGTTCTTCAATTTTTTTATTTTATTTTATATATTTAATTTTTATTAAGTAAATCATTCATGTGTGTTATGAAGATACTTATGAAAAATTTACTACATGAGTTTCAAATTTCTATAATCTCAATATAACTACTTTTAACAACTTATTATAAATCTTCCTACAAATATATAGGTGTAGGTTGTTCATTTGCGTAGGCTGCTCATTTGAGATCTTCCTTTTTTCTTCATGTAGGTGTTTATTGCTATAAATGTCCCTCTTAGTACTGCTTTTGCTTCATCCTAAAAGTTTTGCTATGTTGTATTTCCATTTTAATTTTTCACAAAATGCTTTTTGATTTCGTTTTTGATTTCTTCTTTCACCTACTGATTGCTCAGAAAAGTGTTGTTTGATTTCCACATATTTGTGAATTTTCCAGTTTTCTTCCTGTTCATTGATTTATGATTTTATATTGTTACAGTTGGAGAAGATACTTGATATAATTTCCATCTTTTTAAATTTGTTAAGACTTATTTTGTGGCTTAACATATGATCTATCTTTGACAATTTGCCATGTGTGCTTTAGAAGAGTATGTCCTCTGTTACTGTTGGACTGAATGTTCTGTATATGTTTATTAGGTCCATTTGATGTACAGTGCACAGTATTAACATTTAACATATTCTGAATTCGACTATATTCTTACCTTTTCAGTAAGTTTTATACTTTCAAATGATTCACGTTACTAAGTAGTAGCCTTTAATTTCATCTTGAAGAACTTCTTTTAGCATTTCTTGTAAGTGAGGTCTAGTCATGATGAGCTTTCTCAGCATTTGTATGTATGGGAGTCTATGACTGTCCTTTATTTGTAAAGGTCAGTTTGGACAGGTAATGTATTCTTGACTGGCAGGGTATTTTTCTTTGAATATAACATCCCACTGTCTTCTGGCCTGTAAGAATTCTGCTGAGAAATTTTCCCATAGTGTCATAAGGGTTCCGTTTTATGTGATCATTTGCTTTTCTCTTGTTTCTTTCAAAGTTCTCTTTTTCATTGATTTTTGACCATTGACTATAATGTGCCTTGATAAAGTCCTCTTTTGTTTTAAACCCTTTGGGAACTTTTGAGCTTCGTGTACCTGGATATTCATATCTCTCACAAGATTTGGGAAATTTTCAGCCAGTATTTCTTTAAATATTTTTTCTGTTCCTTTCCTCCTTCAGGACTTCCATAATACACATAATTAGCTCTGTTGATAGTGTCCTACAAATGTCATATGTTTTTTTATTCTCTTTATTTTTTTTTCTCTTCTGACTGGATAATGTCAAATGACCAACTGTGTATCCTGAAGCAGCCCTGTGACCCAGTTCCAGACTTGGTCTCCTTCCTGACCACCTGGGACCCAGCAATGCCTGTCCATGCCCCTGGTAGCAGTCCCACTTACCTCAGTCCCATCTGTGAACCCAGAAGCCAGTCCTAGCTGTGGGCCCTGAAGTGAGCCTGAAGTGCAGGATACTATCAAATTGATTATAATTATAACACTGATATTTAACTAATTCATTTATAATAAGGAGTAAATGACTAACAAATTCTAAAAAATAAAATATGATGACTCTAATATATGGGGCATATAGAGGTAATTCAACCTGAAAGTCTCCTTTTGCTTTAAGATAACTAAAATATTCTGGAGTCTTGGATTCACTTGTTTCTATATTTATGTGTATAACCCCTATGTCTTATAGCCATGAAAAACCAATGTGACAAATGCTGAAGTAAGACAGTAAAAGGAAGGTTTCTTTTCAACCTTAAAAATGGGGTTATTTGCACAGCATCAGTTATTCTAATATCCTTTTCAGAGGGGCTCTTGTTGCCAACCAAGGCAGCTAGTAAGACAGCAGATGATGTCAGGGATAGAGCAGTGATCCCTGCAAATATTCATTTTAATTTGCATTCATAAGCCCAGACTACATTGTAGTACCTCAAGAAGTAATTTTACAGTTGTATAATGCCAGATTGTGAAACTGGACAATACAGTTTCACAGTTTCTCCATCCTAACTCATTTATTTCTCAGAGAGGGTATGAGGTCCCTTTTCTTCTAATGTTCCTCTCTATCAGAGGACCATATGATGATGACTCAACTCAGCTACCAACTCTTCCCTAGCACTTTCCTTTCCCCAGGATGATTGTACTTTACTGCCAAAGTGAACCAGAGGCACAATACTTCCCATTTAAGAGTTGTCACTTTTAGTACATTTTAACCTTTTCTGCATGAATTAAAGCACTAATGAGGTATTCAGCAGAGGCATAGCAAGTAAAATTGAAATCAGGTTTCTTTTTTCTTCAGAATACCATTTATATTCACTGTAGGTTAAATCAAAGACAGTCTATTAATATTTCATTCCTGATAACATAAATAGGAAATAAGAAAGTAATACTAATTAAAGAAGAGATCTTAAAACGAGAGTCAAGCACATGTCTTTATGAATTAATATTTTGGGGGAATAAGAAGCTACTTAAATAATTTTGCATAACATAACCTAATAATAAAAAAAATTTAGTCATATTGAAATATTAATAAACACATTTGAAGCATACAAAATACATTATGGTTCTATCCAGTGGGGAACTTCAGAAGGTCAACTTTCTCTTATAAATGTTCTTAGAGTAGTCTATAACCACATTGTAAAATTTACAATCACTTCCACCTGTGTTCTTGACCTCATCTTAGGTAGTTTTCCCCAGGACTTCCTACCATCAATTATTTTCTCTCTAGTCTCTTCCTTAAATTCCTATTGCATTACTGGATACTTACGTTTAGCTTATATCCACATGCGTGAACATTTCTTATTTTAACAATGAAGTCATTCTGGAAGCAGCTATTGAGAGACCTGCTGGACTTCTCCAGGATTGCCCAATTGGTTACCTGGGCCTAGAACATTCCCCTATATGGCAGCAGGCTATCAAGCTGTTATTTCAGCCCAGATTCTTAATTATTAAGAGAAACCGTTCCCTTATTCTGGGTACTCAGTGAAATTTCCTGTATTACTTAAGCATGTGCATCATATGGCACCTGCACAGCCTCACCTATGTATCTGCCTCCTACGTGAAGGGAATGGGGTCTTCGCTGCAGCATGAGAGAGTTGCAGGCAGCCCAATACCCTGTATCACCCATCAGGAGGGATCCACTGGCCATCAGAGACTGGTGTAAAATGCAGAGACCAACCTTGCTATTCTCTTCTCCTTTCCGTGAGTAAAGTGTTATTCCAGCCATTGCCTTGAGAGTTGAGTCTTCCTTGGTGACCTTGAACCTGTAGATAATGCTGGGTGTCCAGAAATGTAGGCTTCTACTTCTGGTGGTTGGCATTTTTATGATCTTTGCCATCTCATATGGGATGGAAATCCTCACTTGGGATTGGTACCTGCATCTTCCTGCTCAAGAAAATAAAATAAGCCTCCTTCAAATGTCTACCTTTCTTGCTGTTTTCACTTATCATCTCCTCTTGACTAGTCTTTTGTTATCATTATTATTTCAAAATATTAAGGGCCTACAAATGTCTTTGTTACATGAATGATAATTCTGAAGTCAGGGTTTCAGTGTGCCCACCACCAGGACAATCTCCATTGTACTCAATTGGAAAGTTTTTAATCACTCCACCCCCTCCCAACCTCCTCGCTTAGTTTTCAAGTTTCCTTTACGTGTCTTTGTTCCAAGGTGTACCCATCATTTAATTCCTACTTATTAGTGAGAACATGTAGTGTTTGATTTTACATTCCTGAGATACTACACTTTAGATAATTGTCTCCAGTTCAATTCAAGTTGCTGTGAATGACCTTATTTCATTCTTTTTTATGTCTGAATAGTACTCTGGTGTGTGTGTGTGTGTGTGTGTGTGTGTGTGTGTGTGTGTGTTTGTGTGTGTGTATCACATTTTCACAAGTGGATAACACTTGTGAACTGATGGGTACATAGATTGATTCCATATATTTGTAATTGTGAATTGTGCTGTGATAAACATTCAAGTGACAGTGTGTTTTTTATAAAAGGACTCATTTCCTTTGGGTAGATACCCAGAAATGGGATTACTGGATCAAATGGTAGGTCTATATTTATTTCTTTGAGGAATCTCCATACTGTTTTCCACAGAGGTTGTATTTGTTTGTAGTTCCACCAACAGTATATAAGCGTACCTTTTTTTCTGCATCCACGCCAGAATCTTTTGTTTTTTGACTTTTTAGTAATGGCCATTCTGACAGGGGTAAGGGGCATCTCACTGTGGTTTTAATTTGCATTTCTCTGATGATTAGTGATGCTGAGCATCGTTCCATATTTTCTTTGCCATTTGTCTATCTTCTTTTGAAAAGATTCTGTTCATGTCTTTGCTCACTTTTTGATGGAGTTGTTTGTTATTTTTATTTATTTGTATTTATTTTTTGCTAATTTTTTGAGTTCTTTGTAGATTCAGGAAATTAGCTCTTTGTCAGATGTATAGTGTATGAATATTTTCTCCCATTCCTTAGGTTGCCCATTTACTGTGTTGATTATTTCCTTTGCTGTGCAGAAATGTTTTAATTTAATTGCATCTCAGTTATTTATTTTTGTTGTTTCTGCATTTGCCTTTGGGGTATTAGTCATACATTCTTTGCCTAGGCCTATGTTTAGAAAAATTTTTCCTATGTTTTAGACTTCAAGAAAATTGAAACAATACCATGTATCAACATAATTCCCATCAAAATACCATTTCATAGATCTAGAAAAAGTAATCTTTAGTTTCATTTGGAACTAAAAAAAGAGCATGAATAGACAAAATATTCTCAAGCAAAAAGAAAAATATTATTCTTGGATTGGCTGAGACTTGCTTTGTGATATTAAGTTATTATTTTAAAAATAAACAAATGAAGGTAGTTATTTAACTCAAAATTATAAAAATAACATGATAAAGTCAAGGAAAGCAGAAAAATTGTGTAATTAAAACTACAAAAACATAAATTAGTTTATTAGAAAACATAAAAATTGTAGACAGAGTAATACACCCGAAGGGTAACATTAAGGCAAGTTTACTCAAAGGGAAATAAAATCACACTATTAGAAATGCAGGGGGAGATGCAGTCACAGAATTTAAGGAGATGAAAAACTATATAATACTATATTAGTCAGGGTTCTCCATAGAAGCAGAATCAATAGGAGATCTATATATGTGTGTGTGTGTGTCTGTGTGTGTGTGTATGTGTACATAAAATTACACACACACACGCACACACATGTATATATATGGAAAGAGAGAGAGATTTTTTAAAATGACTCACGCAATATGGGGGCTGGCAAGTCTGAAACCTATAGAGCTGGCTGGCAGGCTGGAAATTCAGGGATGAGCTAATATTGCAGTCTTGAGTCTAAAATCCATTGGGCAGGCCATCAGGCTAGACACTCAAGCAGGATTTCTGTGCTATAATCTTAAAGCTGAATTTCCTCTTAGGGAAACTTCAGTCTTTGTTCTTAAGACTTTCTCTGATTGGATGAGGCCCACCCAGATTATGGAGGGTACTGATGTAAATTTAATCACTACTAAAAAATACCTGCGTCACAGCATCTAGATTGGTGTTTGACTAAATAACTGGGCTATAATAGCCTAGCCAAGTTGACATATACAATTAGCTGTTACAAATACTAAATTACTAAATAAAACAGTAAAATAAGTGGTGTCAATATTGGAAGCAAGGAGGGATTAAATTATTTGCAGTTAATATAATAATACTCATGGAAAAAATAAAACAACAGTGTAAACTCACAAAACAAATAGAGATAATGGCACAGATATGGTAAGCTGGATAGGTATCTGAATTCAAAAGCTTTCTTATATACAGATACTAAAAATTAAGAATAATGCAGGGAGAAACACAATAGCAAAAACCCATAAAATACCTATAAATAAATTTAACAAATTGTAAACAAAACCTATGCTCATTCATTCATTCAATGACAAATATTTATTGAATGTGCGCCCTGTGATAGATAATCTCCTATGGGCTGGAAATATACAAACATGAAATGTTCTGCATAGTTTATATTTCATATAAAATATATAATAGACTCCCATTTGGGAATGTTAAAGAACATTGTAATTAATGGGAGCATATATTTTGTTATTGAAGAGAAATATTCAATATCCTTTAAATTAATCTGAAAATATAAAAATCAATTCAATGCATTGAGAATACAAATGTGATATGGTATGGAGCATGATATATATTATATGTCTAAGATTTTCCTAGAAATACAGATATGACAGAGAAGGCAGGAAAGTTCTAAAGAAGATGAGTTTACAAAGCAAAGAAGAGCTATCATATATTAAATGTGTTTATGTGTGTTTACTTTGTTATAATAATTAAAATATTGTAGTCTGGCACAGAAATGGATCAATGTGACAGAGAGAATGATGCATACTTTAAGTAAATATAACCATCATCTCATGCTTAAACCGAAATCTCTCACACGTGATAAAATATTTAAATATGGAAGACAAAAAATATATAAAAGTATGGTTGAATATGTTTATATATTTATAATCTTGTAATGCAGAAAGCTTTTTTAGCATAGCATAAAATCAGAGATCAAAAAATGAAAAGATTAACACATTCGGCTACATAAAAAAATCTGTTCAACACCACACCATTTTTTGAGTGATCGATGAACTCTTGAGGAAAATATTTATGATGAATAACAGAGAAAGGTTTATTCTAAAATTAACAGAAAATACTCCAATAAAAATAAACAAAGTATGTGAATAGGAAATTCAAAAAAGCAACACGAATTATTACTATTAAAATATGAAAATATATTTGGTCTCACTAATTAAATGTATAATAGTATAGACTAAAATATTAGTTAACATAGGAAATATTGAAAAGACATAGCGATATCAATAATGAAGAAAAGTTAATTCATATTAGCTAATGCATATAGTGTCATCAGAAATGTAAATTGGCCAAATAGTTCTGGAAGGCAGTATGATAATCATATATCAAAATGTAATATGTGTATATTATTTGTTCTCAAAATTCTATTATTAAATTTTAGCCCTTTCAAAGTAAGAAAATGCATATGCATAAGGCAGTTCATTATAACATTTTATAAAAAGTTAAGTATCAGAAAACATATCTATATGAGGAGTGTTGGTGAAGGAAATTATGATACATGCATATATCATGCAAATCATAGACTCCTATAAAAAATTGAAAAAAGTGCTGTAGATCTTTATAGACATGAAGAGATATTCAAGACATATTGTTGCATGCTAAAATAAGGTTATGGAAAATAGCAAGCTTATTCATGCCCATTCATTTGAAGTGTGTGTGTGTGTGTGTGTGTGTGTGTGTGTGTGACAAAGTTTTATAGTTTATGCACTACCATAGGTAGATATTACAAAGTATGTTTAATGTTCATTATACTTGGGTGTTGAAATTCAGATGATTATCATTCCCTTTTTGTAATTTCATATTTGTTGTGCAATTAATATTTAAATACTTATAGTTAGATTTTAAATAGTATAAGAATTTAATATTACTAGCACAACTGTATGGCCAAAATCTAAATGATTGATTTTCTTTGAAAAAATTACAGAGATTAAATTATAAAAACCTGTTAACAAGTCAATAACCATGGAAGAAATGTAAACCTCTAATGAAATAGCTGGTTTTAATATCTTCAAAGAGCAGATGAATTTATACTTATTCAAGTGTTTCTGACACAAGGAAAAATGTATAATTTATTGTCAAAATTTCTCAGTGTTAACAATATCCCTTCACTAAAAGAAAAATTTCACTGAAACTAGCTGCAGAGAAGAAATAGCTTAAATTGGTAATGGATATCTATCCAAAACAAAATGTGGTATATCCATGCAATGGAATACTATTGTACTATTTGGCAATAAAAAGTAATGACATATTGACACATGGGAGGTGGGGTGGGAATGGTGAGTGACTGAAAATGGGCATGCGGGATCTTTTTGGGGTGATGGGAACATTTTAAAATTGGATTGTGGTAATAGTTGCACAACTCTGTAAATTTATTAAATAGCATTGAATTGTACAATCAAAATAAGTAAATTGTATGAGAGGTAACGTATACCTCAAAAAAGAGCTTTAAAACTATAATAAACAATTATATAGTACATAACAGTGAAATATTAGAAACATTTCCAATAAAATTAGGAACAAGATGTGGATGGTATCTATCAATATCTCTCCTCAGCATAATGCTGTAGACCTAGCTGTGCAATAATAAAATTATTATTATTTTTTTTTTTGAGACAGAGTCTCACTTTGTTGTCCAGGCTAGAGTGCCATGGCGTCAGCCTAGCTCACAGCAACCTCAGACTCCTGGGCTCAAGCGATCCTCCTGCCTCAGCCTCCCGAATAGCTGGGACTACAGGCATGCGCCACCATGCCCGGCTAATTTTTTCTATATATATATTTTAGCTGTCCAATTAATTTCTTTCTATTTTTAGTAGATACAGGGTCTCGCTCTTGCTCAGGCTGGTCTCGAACTCCTGAGCTCAAACAATCCCCCCGCCTCGGCCTCCCAGAGTATTAGGATTACAGGCGTGAGTCTCCGTGCCCGGTCCTATAATAAAATTTTAAGAAGGTATAAATATTAGAAAGTTTAAAAAATATATTCTATTGATAATAGCAATAATAATTTAAATATAAAATATCTAAGAATGACTTTAACTGAAAATATAGAGCATTTATATTTGCAGAACGTTAAAATAGTTTTACTATAGGATAGGGAAAGAAAAATGTAAATAAATTGAGAAAAAAGTGGTTAAGAGTGGGCCGGGCGCGGTGGCTCACGCCTGTAATCCTAGCTCTCTGGGAGGCCGAGGCAGGCGGATTGTTTGAGCTCAGGAGTTCGAAACCAGCCTGAGCAAGAGCGAGACCCCCGTCTCTACTAAAAATAG
>CAUYSK010113782.1:0-29131 GCA_963575035.1 Avahi laniger
TGGCTTCGGCGCAAGCTTTCCTACTTCCCCACCCAGCAAAGCTGGGCCCCCCCCCCCACCCACCCTGTGGCTTTTCAGCTAAATTATTCAAGATTTTGCAGGACGCTCCTCCCCTCACACACACAATCACACAATATCCCCACCATACACACACACACACACACACACACACACACACACACATTCTGAGTTAGGAGTTCCTCCCTCATATCCCAATAAGCCTTGTACATGCCTCAGGAGAAGTTAATGCATTATATTTTAAAGTATCCATCCCCTCTCTAGATGCCAAGTTTGACACGGGGAAGGGAGAGAGGCAGTGGGCACATACTATAATGTTACTGCCAATCTCCAACACAGCAAATCTTGAGTATGCATTTGATTTTGCTCGAGATAATGACAATGATGTTTTGCCCTTCCTTCCTACCTGGGATGTAGTGCATGAGGAAAGGGAGGAAGGAGGACTGGGGACAGAGTAGAGATACAAGTTTAAATAACTACATGAAAGTACTCAGCCAACTATTAACTCTGCAAACATTAGTCAATATTATTCTATCCAGGTCAGTGAAAAGACAAATTTGCAATTCAATGCTCTTGCCTTTAGCCATGGATTTAATTCCTGAGCCATAACCCCAGTATAATATACTCGTATAAACTAAAAAAAAAAAAAAAAAAAAAAGGCATAAGGTAGAAGAGGCTTTCGATCCCTGGATACTTTCATTCAAGAATCCTTCTGGTAAAAGAATTTCAACTTTAGGGAAGATGTGCACATTGTCAAACTCCCAAGCAAATCAGGGCTCAGCCTCTCAGGGAAGGGCATGCTCTCACTTCCCGGCTTTTTTCTTCGCACTCTGATTAGGTCAGGTCCCTCTGTACATCCAGAGCACCCCGCTCTCCTGCATGGTACTCAGTGCCGCTACAATCACACACTTACCCTTTTTCGTGAGACTGAACATGGCCACGTGTGGCTTCATTCACCACATGTCCTCAGTGCCCAGCCCAGGGCTCAGCGCATACAGCAGAGGCTGAAAGAGATTTATGGAAAGAATAGAAGGATGGATGGATGGATGATGATGATAAGCAATACTGGAAACACCAAAATGAAACCGTAAGGTAAGATTCTGTGCAGAACACTGACGCAAACGTGAACATTAAGTAGGCATCTCTTCCGAGATTTGTTTATATTCTCACTCCCTGAGTACCTTCTTACCTATGATTGATGTGATCAAAGCTCCATTAGCAAGTCCTTCACTGCTTCCGATTACTATATCAAATGATTTTCATTCCCTTCTGTATTTATTAAAAAACTTGAAAAGGGCAGTTCTGCAGTTTGACTTTCAAAACCACTAATTATCTATTTCTCCTTTTCCCCAGAGGCAGCCTGTTCCCTGGTACTCGCTGCCTCCTGGTATTAGTTTAAAGCCCTCTTTCTTCCTGGATACCTCATTCCACATGTTCGGTATCTTTTCCTTTTCTTTCAAGAGCCAACTTTGTTCTTATCTGGGTTTTTACTCCATTTCTCACATGACATCTTCCAAAAAACCGATCTCTGATCTTTAATCCCTCCAGGAAGCTCACAGACCATGTGACTCTAACCTTGCAGATTTTAAAAAAGAAGCATCACTAGTAAGAAGGTCAAATTTCTAAGTTTAAGAAGGCTTGCCTTTGTCTTTGAGAGCCATCATCTTCATAAATTTTCACAATTGGTACAACATTCCCTGTAAGAAACCACCAATTCTATACCCAGTGAAACAGCATTAATTGCTACTGTAAGTTAAATTTAATGTTACCTCAATACACTCAATGCCAAGGTCTTCCTCTCCTAAGTAAATCAGGCAAATGGACATTAGCTCCCATGGGAAATACCAGCACCTTCTTAGAGAGTCAGTGGCGGGTGTGCTCAGCTGCTCAGCTGTTTTGATTTTGTGGTTAAGAAGTTGTGTTCTGAAGCAAAAAGGCCTGGTTCAATTTCAGCTATGCCTTTCATTAGCTGTGTGGCTGTGGTCAAGCTTCTCCAACAATAAAATGGATTCAATAACAATAACCACCAGTTCAAGGTGAGAATCAGGTTGAAGCACATGAGCACTAAGCATGGTGCCCAGCCCAGTTAGCATACTGTATATGGCAGGGGTCTCTCTCTGCACGAGTGTCTTCTTTGGTTGTTTTTTGGTTTTGTTTGTTTGTGGTGAGGGGAGAGAAGGGTGTTTTAAGCTCCACTCCTCTCATTCAAGTTAATGCAGATTAAAGTTCAGGATGTATTTGCAACTTAACAAAATCACGGCAAAAAGTAAAGATGCTAAACAGTACCCTTTTGGGGGGAAGAATTCTGTTCTATGGCCAATAAAAAGTAGTCCTTTTAAAAACCCTCCTTAGGCCATTTCAGTTTAGTTGGCTAGCCATAAATGCACAACTTGATATTCTGTAAACACATTTGTCAGAGAGATTTCCCCAGATAAGTGGCAGAGTTTCAAAGCAGCAGATGCACACAATTGCAAACATCAGCACCACTGCTGCTGCTGCTGTTGGCAAGGTGAGAACAGCGGCCCCATTTCCGGTTGATGGCCCATTACTGCTTGGGCTTCCAAGATCCTGCCTGCTCCTCCAGTGGCTCTATCTGTTCGGCCAAGTGCCAGGCCCCTGGAGACGCCCAGTCCAGCCAGCTATGAACTGCAGCCTCAGGATGTGCCAGACCGAGCGTGCATTCCAGTTAGTTGTCTGTGTTTGGGCCCCATCATAGCTATAGAAGGTTTTTGGACAATCTGGGTCTTTGGTACATATGCAGCCATTCATTCACTCAAACAAATACTTAGCGTGCTTAAATATGCAATGTGTCTGGCTTTGCAAGGCAGCAATCTTCAAACTGGAGCACAGATACTTTTCAAGGATGCTCATTTTAAGAGAATCAGTTTATAGATTCTTATCTTCTATTTGTACTTCTTCTAAAATCGTTCTTCCTGGAAACATCTTTCATCTTGGCAATTGTCCTCCTTCCTTTTTTTAGAGAAGAACACCCTTCACACATCCTGAATCTTTTAATAAAATTGACATATCACCTTCCAGTAACAACAGGACGATTCCACATATCGGTATATCAATGAAGATCGGCATAGTTATCAGTCAGGATCTGACCAGGAAAAACAGAATCCACTTTATTTGACACGCAGCGAATTAGTGCTGGGAATGGGTTACACAAATGAAGGAAAAGCTGATATACCAACTGGGAACCTCAGAGCAACACCAAGATGCACAAGAGTTGGAAGCCAGCACCACCCTGAGCTGGAGGGACAAAGGAGGGGTGTGTCACCACAGTCTTGGGAACAATGTCCCCATGGGAAAGCTGGAACCACTGTGAGCCCATTCAGTGGGAGCTGAAACTTCCAAGAGACTCAGCGGCTACTGGAGACACCATCAAAGTCAGAGAGAGGGGAGGGAAGACAATCTCTGGCTCTTCCCTCAGAGAGCCCATGAAATCACCTGGTATTCAGATTCTATTGGCTGTCTATGGCCATACCACCCTGAATGCGCCCAATCTCATCTGATCTCAGAAGCTAAGCAGGGTCAGGCCTGATTAGTACTTGGACGATAGATTCCATTGGCTACACTGCAAACAGTGATGTAATCAGTTTCATTTTTTAAATGTCGATATTTACAATAACCTAGAAATTATTTTGCAACTTTTTAAGTTTATGATGAAACTTCTCAATGTAACTTTGAAAAATGGGAGCGTATACATGATTTTTCAAGACTCTTCTAGGAGGTACATGAGCAAAAAGTTTAAAGACTTCTGCACTGGCAGATAGAAAGCCAGAGCTATCCCCCTTCAGCGTATTCACAGACTAAAAAGGCAGAGAGGAGAAGGAGAGACTGAATTGCAGTTCCCGAGAGGGCTTCAGATACAGACGAGCCTTACACACCCTCTCGGAGGCAGGGATGATTGTCTCTGTTTTATGGTTGTAGAGACAGGGTCTCAGAGGGTCAGTAAGCTGCCTAAGGCCAAGTTTGTAAGTGACATAACTGGAATTAAAAATCAGACCTGTTTAGTTCCACACTTTCTTGTGGGGAGGAATCACTCCCTGATTTCAGATGCACAGAAGCAGCATGCTATAAAATATTCGCTAGAGGAGTGTCTCCCAAAGTGCAGTGTGCATACAAATCACCTGGGGCTCTTGTTGAGATGCAGATTATGAGTCTGGAAGTCTGGGGTGAGGCTTGAGAGTCTGCATTTCTGAAAGGTTCCCAGGTGATGCCTCATTCACAGACCACACTTCGAATAGCAAGACCCTCAAGCAGTGGGCATTAAGATTTCTTGAGTGGACACCCCCAACAGTAAGCAGCTTTGAGCATGCACCCCCAGTACAGGTGTCCTGTCTTATTTATACATCCTATATCACATCTATTCTGATCAGTGACTGTCCTAACCACACTATCTGGTTAGGACAAGATACATTGTTGTAGTAATAGTTAAGAATCTACATTTCAAATAATCTTCTTGATGATTTTGAACTCTTTGGCCAACTTCCTGTCCAGTAGGATTATCAGTGGTTTTTATTTGGCTAAGAAAATTCTCATACGAACAGCAGTAGAAGCAATATCAATTCTGCCATCTTCTTGACGTTCATTTGCACTTTCGCTTTTTAGAATGATGGTCAATTTCTGTTTTTTAAGCCACTTATCTATTTTATGAAGGTTAATTTATTTAAAACTAGGTAATGTAATTTGTAAATCCACTTAACCCCACACACATATGCTGCATAAAAGGACAAGAGTGTAAAGGTGTCGCTGTTTCCCTCTGTGTGGGGAGGGCCAGCTCCCTCAGGACACCTCGCTTCAGAACGTTACAGGTAACCAAGGAAAGCTGACCGTGTCAGTCCTTATAGCAAAATATAATAGAGCTTAGTTTCTGTCTCAACATCCACTCCCAAACGAATTGTATGAGCCTCTCAAAGCGACCACTTCGGACACTGCCATCCTAGAGAAGAGATTGTATGTATCCAGCTAGAACAGGGAGGGCAATTCAACGTGCTGCTGCTTTTGTGAGGAAATGCATTTTCAAAAAGTTTTACAAATGCATAATTAGTGGAAGAAAATATTTTATATGGGGATTTTTTAACCTCTTGAAAATGTTCACACACACACACTCTGAACTGTTCCCTCCCTTCCCCACTTCTCAAATTTAAAATCACTTCCAAGCAGATCCAAAATGAAGGCATTTGAAACTAAACAGAACATTTAATATCAGAAAGACAAATCTCCCATGTTCTCACGCATATGTGGGAGCTAAACAAATGAGTACGTAATGCAGTGATGATGCTCTGGAGAAAAAAATCAGAATAAGGAGGCAAAGAACGCAGAGGTGTGCCAGGTGCGTTAGGACCGAGGGAGAGGGTGGGGCTCCGGGGTTTAATTCCAGGCGTGACGGAAAGCAAGTGTGAGCAGGGCAGCGACGTCACCTCGAGTAGGTTTTACAGGCTCCTGCTGGCTGCTGCATGGAGAACACACTTCGGGGGAGCAGAGTGGCAATGGCACGTGTCTACAGTGCTGCCTCCTCCAGGAAGCTGGACCAGGCCCAGAGCTGGGCACCAGGTCCTGCTCCGCTGCTCCTTCCCACTCTGGATACATAAGCCCTTTTGAAGTACACATTCGCTTCTCTACCAAATTCTGCTTTTGTAATTTTGTATATTTTTTAAGGAGGGCACCCAGGACTGTACATGCTTCAGGTCCCGGTCAGTACCATAATCGCTGGCTCATTTGTCTGCATTTCCTCCTCGACTCCAAGCTCCTGCAAGTCAAGGACCGTACCACACTTACCGCTGCATCCATGACATCTGCATGGTACCCAACACATAGTAGTCACACCACACATATTTTCTGAATTATTTGATACGTACATGTGATTATTTGTTTTTGAGACAAGTGCTCTGACTTCTTTTCTGTAGAGCAGCAACGCCAAGCTTTTGGGTACCCCTGGTCATTTAAGATGAATTCCATTGAGGCCAATGGCAAAATCCATGTGATTACACGATAGCATTTAAAAACACAATTTAGAATCTTTCAGAATCTCCAGCACTGCATTTAAATTATGTAAATGTTACAGATTTATTATTTCTCAAAGGCCCACTCCAGATATATTTTACCATTTTTCTATACTTCCTATACCAACGTAAGTAAAGGCCTTACTGCTAAGATACAGGACAAAACACAGCACAGAAGCAGCCCTCAGAGACACCTCCCAGCCTCCTAGCTTCAAACAAGAACAAGCTTCCATCCTTTTCAGAATGTATTTTAACTTGCAAATAAACGATTATTGTCATTTGATAGCAATATTTCCCTCCTCTTTGGCAACAGAGAGATACACTCAGCTGCACACAAAAAGGGGAAATTTTCATCTAAAAATAAAAGAAACCATGGTAAACAGGCAACTGAATATTCTAAATGCAAAAATCAAGGTAAATTTTCTCTACCCAACGATCCCATGTGAACAGAAAACAAGTAATGGTAATAAAGACAGGTATAATAATGAAATTTTTACACCCAGCATGAGATTTTAATATATCTGTCTGAGTTTTGTTGTAAAATGAATCAACTGTCTAAAGACCAGTCTCTAGGATGGTTTAGAGACATCCTTAAGAAATGCTGCACAAAGAATGAACATTCTCTATAGCAAAATTAAACTTTATTTTCACAAGTCCCTTCTCCCTTCTACTGCTTAATACTCTAATGTTAAGCATACCCTCTGGGCAATTTATGTTTTTAATATTGCTCTTGTAAATAGAGTTGATCAAAACCCACTGCTGTTGGGAATTCTACATAATATTGCAAAGTTCTGAGTTGAATCTAGAGAGAGGGTCCCTGGTGAGACAGACAGAATGCCTAGCCCAGCAGGGCTGGCTCTGGCCAATTAGCAAAGCTTGACTTCTTTCCCTGAGCTTGCCAAGAGCCAAGACCAGAGCATAGCAAGAGACATGCACACCTTCCAAGTTGTACTTTGACCTTGAAAAAACAAGGTCTGGCTTTATCCCATCTCTATCCAAAAACTGGGTGGGGCCCTGTACATAGGGGAACTTACCTCTGCCTAATGTTAGGACATTTACACTGTTGTCTATTTCTAGGTCTGGAGTTTGCAGACAAGATATAAACACTCCTTCGGATGCCTTTTTTGTCCAGGTAGCTATTGTCAGACTATTCACTCACATCTTAAGCCAACAGGCAGGGTGCTGTGTACAGACTATGGCAGGCATCCATCCTATGGGCCCCTGCTGGACTAACGGGAGATGCTCTCCAATCCAATGAGCATAAAAATAAGAATTTGTCCCCAGTTACTTGTTTTGAAACACCTGAGATTTCTACAGAATGAAGTCTGATCAACCATGACTGCAAAATGTTTCCTGAATTTGGAGGGAATGAGAGAGGGAGAAATTAGATTATTAAAGATTTCTGATGCAGAAAAATTTAGGAAAGGTTCATAAAGGGTGTAGGACTTGAGCGGAGTCTTATAAAAGAAAACTCAGAAGTAGAGACGAGAGAGAAACTGCATCCTGGACAGAAGAATGTTCCAGGCAATCAGATAGCAACAATGCAAGGTATGTTCAGAGGCGAAGCAGAGAAGTCTGGTTGGAACAAAGGTTCACATAGCAAAACGGTGGGAGAGAAATTGGGAAGAGTCAGGCATCCAGCTTTTCCCAGCAGAACCAGCACAGATGGCGTCCACGGGGCAGTGCAAGGTGCTTTCTGAGCTGGCTCCCATTGTTCCAGCCTGTGCCCCTGGCCACAGGTAATGCTGCCAATCATCCGAGCTTCTGTGTCCTCTAAGGACTCTGCATTATGCCCACTTGTTTTCCTATTACAGGTTTGTGTTGAGTTTGCTTTTTGGTGCAGCTGTTTGCTCAGAGCATATTCCTCCGTGGCCCTAGACCAAGTGAGCTTTCATGAACTTCTGCCGTGTTTCTGCCTGTTCAGCTTTCCAAACAAGCTGATGCTAGAGCTGATGACTTCCTCATTTCTCCCTTTTGGAGAACCAGGTGTCTTGTTTTTACTGACCTAACACTCACTTTGAATCTTTGTGATGACTTTCAAAACCTCTGGCAGTACGTTGTCCATTTAGCTAACTGTGAAAGTAAAAGGGGAGTATTCGGGAAACACATAAAATGCTGCTATCTCCAGGAATATATACATTTATGTGTTAACCCAACAAATACATATTCATTGTGGACTGTGTTACAGGGTCTGTGCCAGACACTGGGAATCCATTAATAAAGTTCTCCAAAACATGCTAAGCAATAATCAAAACTATTTATCTTATGGATTAAATAATGAAGAGTAGCTTGTTATAAGAAGACCTTGCAGCAAAAGCCAAAATAAAATAAAAGAAGCCAACAGTGAAAAATCATTACCATCCTTCTCCCTCCCACCTCACCTTCCAACCCCCTTTTGTTCAAAATCATCTTTTTTATATCTTTATGGGCACATGTGATTGTGAGTCTTATAAAATTCTTACGAGAAATATAAGCTATTCATCCAGATCAGGGGTTCTCAACGTTGGTACTAATGATGTTTTGGAGTCAGAAAACTGGAGGGGACTGTCCCAAGCATCACAGGAGAATGAGCAGTACCCTTGTCCCTTAACCACTAGATGCTAGTAGCACTTCCCCAGCTGTGACAGCCAAAAATGTCTCCATACATTGCTGAATGTCCCCAGGAGAGGGGGCAAAATCACCCCAGGCTCAGATCTAGACCACTGAGGCCAAGAATATCCTCTCATCAAAAGCAGAGGGATTGGAGGGGAAGGAGGTGGGGCTAGAATCAAAAGGACACCAAAAATAAAAGCTCAAGTGATACTGTCTTTATTAATTACCATTTTACTAACATCAGGAGGGAGGGCTGAGACTGGGGCAGGCAGAGAGCCCGAGTAAAAGCCAGTCTGCCATGGTGAGGGGGCCCAGGGACTCCCCTCCCTCCTGCTGTCCTCCCAAGGCTGAGCTCTGCAGACCATGGACACCCAGGGGCTCAGCTATACAAGGTCCAGCTAGCATTAGAAAGTTTAACTCCAAGGTGGCACCAATCTTCAGGGCTGCTGCGTGGTTTCCTTGGACAATGCCCTGGCAGGAGATTTAGACCAGCCAGGAGATGAGCCTGGCAGGTGTGGAAAAAGTCAAGAATGGAAGAAAGTCTGGGAAGATGCTAACAAGAGTCACAGACAGAGGAACTGGACCAAGGAGGGAAGGAAATGAGGCCTCCCCTCCAAAATCACTTTGCCAGCTCCTTATCAATTTGCCACAGCAGTGACAAGACAGAAGACACAGTGGAAATAGTAGACAAGGGGGAGAGTCACAAAATCAAAAGAAGTCTTAAAAATTTCAAAAGTTTTCCTTAGTGTCCTCTAAACTCTAATCTAGGTCTGATATCCCCCTGAGCATCTCTCTTGGGATCCTCCCACCTTTTCCTTTGGACCACTCACCCTCCCTCTTCCCTCTCATTGACAAACTCAAAGTTGGAGCTCCTATGTCCCTTGTCCCTCTCTCTGAAAGGCAAAAACTTGACCTTCTTCTCTTTTGCGCTAGAGCCAACAAGAAGAATCAAAAGGACATGAAAAAACTCAAGTGATAAATCATTCATGCCTATTTCAATATCTTCCCACTTTACAAAGAAAGTTACTTTAGGTGATTTTCTGGCAGGCTTCTCTTGCCCTCCTAAACAATACAATGCAATGGCTCACCCAGGATCTAACAAGGACATGAGCTCTTCCATACCATCCCCATCTTAAACTAGGAGAACCACAAACCACAAATCCAGCTCTCTGTGCTTCGCTCAGGGAATCTTCATTCATTCACCAGATATTTATGGATCCCCATTATGTGTGGGGCACTTTGCCAAGTCATATTGGGAGCATATAAGACATAGATCATGCCACTGAGGAAGCAAGTGCCCAGTAAAGAAATAATGTGTGTTTGTAAATAACTATAGCATAAAGTAGAAGGAACTATGAGGTATGGGGAATTGCTATGGAGCTAGGACAAATGAGCCCGTTTCCTACCTATCATTTTTGTTACATCTGCCTTTGAGGGGGAAAGTGAATCTAGACACTCTTTTGCTGTCAAGATTCACTGGTTTTGTTAAGGATGCATTTTGTTTGCTGAATGCATAACAAGAACTGCTTCTACATAAAGCAGAAGAAAACATGAGTTCTTCTGACAAGCAGTCTATTAAAAATGCACCGTAAGTGGCATATTATTTGCACATTTATCATAGTCTGTGGAGAGTAACCTGCCAAGATAATTTAATTTCTCCTAAAGAGGAAAGAAGAAACCAGAACTAAAATATTTAAAGAACACATACAGCTTTTGACTTGATGAACTCAGAGTGTATCTGTATGTCCTGGTGGGTGCTCAAGTGAACTGAAGTGCATCTTAGAATTTATACTTAGCCTAGTATTTGCAAAGTAATTCTTTCAAGTATTTTAGTTACACAGAGAATGACTATTCCTTTAAACTAAACTCAGAAGAGAAAGCTGCCCTGGATTGTGGACCTCAAAAATTTAGTGTAGATTTCCCCATGGTCTCTCACGTGGCTTCCATATTTAAGAATGGTGGTTCATTAACAAACTAGTTCAGAGCAGTGCAATTATGTAAATACCTAAAGACACTTCACAATGCCAAATCATAACTCAAGCACCTTTACTTCCTTACAGGACACTGTTTAATATGCCCTTCTGATGGAAGAGGGAAAAAAAAAATCCTACTTTTTTTAAAAAAGCAGTAAGTCAGCAAGTCTAGTAATGTCAACTTATTGAAGGAGAATTTTAACTATGCCTTCACGCAGCAGAGAAAAGCAACATCTACTTTGTGCCAGGCACTCGTACGTTATTGGGCATGCTCTCTTGTCATGTCATTGAATCCTTGCGGAGCTACAAGCCAGGCTCCAACCCATTTTAAGATAAGGAACTGTAATGTAAGTAAGGTCACACACTGAAAAACGTTACAGCCACGATGCGACCCAGCGATCCACCAAATTCCCATCATCCTTCCTCATGGCTTGCTTATGGACCGTGTACTATCTCATCCTGAGTGACAAGGATAACAGGTTGTCAAGGTAAAAGAAAAACACACACACACACACACACACTCATAAAGAGAGACCACATTTATCAGGGACTTCTACCACAAAGCCAGTTCTTCTGTTAAGTAAGTTATACACTGTGAATAAGGAATTTTTCCTTCCAGATTCTTGAATGAAGTGTTGCTTTGATCTCTCGATACGTCTCTGTGCTGTTGAATGAATAAGAGAAAAGCTATATAAATCTTCCTGTTTTCCTCCAATTGAGATGAAAGAATTCTACTTCCCACAGCCACAAGTTTCAAAGTTGCTTCATTCATTCTAGAAACATTTATTGAGTACCCAATATGTGTTAGTATTAGGCATTCATTGATCAAAAGTGCCAGGAGAATAGCAGACAAAATCCCTGTCCTTGTGAAGCTCACATTCTAGCAATGAGTGGAACCTACAAGAACAAGATTAGAAAATGCAGCAGACCCGGCCTCCCTCCCTATGTGCCAAGGCTGCTACCCAAGCCACATGGGGTCAATGACTACTTTTGAAAAGGCCATTCTTCCTCTCAGAGTATCTAAAAGGAATATCCTCATATTAGCAGCTGAACATTACAGATACACACACACACACACACACACACACACACACACCCCCAGCATTTTAGAAATCAGGACAAAAAGTGCCATGAATAACAACTACATAAATATGATGAAGAATTAAATATAAAATCCCTTTCAGGCAAAAACACATTTCCAAAAGCCATTTTTTAAAAATCCATTTAATTCATTCTCCTGGCATTAGACAGAACCGAGCTAAACCTTCAAAGGAAGAACATAAATGCATCTCTACCTGCTCTCCCTGTGCAAAGTCCCTGGCTTCTGCCCCGGGAAATCCCTGCCAGGCGGCGACGTCGGCCCAGGTCCTTGGGGCTTCTGCAAGGAGCAGGGAGAATCCACACTGTACTAAAAACGTGCAGGTTGCAGCACTAACTCATACAACACCTGAATAATAACCCATTCCATTTGAATTCTTCCGGAATTTCTGTAATAATTTCAAATATGATGAACTCCTTTGACATAATACGAGCATCACAGAAACTTTCCCAGGATCCTCATTGTAATTCATCATTAACTGGACGTGTGTTCAAATATTACACGGTGCCCTGCTATCTGCTCCTCGTAGCGGGGGGAAGTCGTTTCGTTTGCCCACTGGCATGCTCACCCATTTAACCGCCAAAGTTGACTCCGTGCCATTTGGACCCAGACCCCCGTGTGTGCCCTGATGACCTAGTTTAATAAAACCTGGCCTCATGTTGGACCACAGGTTTAATTCCTCACTACAGCAGCTAGATAATAATGCACATGAGAGAGCAGCACACAGAGAATGCCACAGGCTTAGGCATCTTTTAAAAATGGACAACAAAGAAGCTTATATGGTTTCTATCATCTTAAGAGAATTGCCCATGTGACATTTATTCAATCTGCCTCCCCTTCCCCCCAACAACCAATATCCCGAAAGTCTGGGCTCTGGATCTATGGATTTAAATATTAAAATATATTTGGTCTTTTCTTCTCTTGTATTTTCTGCCTAAGAAAAAAGATAGATTAGGGAAAAGATTAACCTCACTCTCCCTGAAAAAGTAGACTCTGAGACCCTGATTGATTCTTAAGGATAATTTTAAAGCAGAAAATAAGACACACACACTGCTGGGTTTCTTCACATTCTCTAAATCTGAGGATATTTCAGTCATTTAGATATTTCAGAATCACAGGACCTTCTTGGGTAGAAAAATTATACATAGCCTTTAAAAGTCTCTAAGGTCTCTGGGAAACAAACAAATTGTAACCAATAATTCCCCCATATATCTCATTATGTGGCACAAATTTATTTCTAGGACTCCCCTGGCCTTGTTCAGCTGGTACCCTCTAATGATAGAATTAACCGCTCAAGTTTAAAGCAGTGGTGAGGGATGAGACAGGCCGGTCTGAAATGCCTAGAATCTGAGAGATGAAAAAGACCTGTAAGAGTGGAGCCAGTCCGGGTCCAAGACGCAGGAAAGCCCAGTGGTGACGGGCACGTCTGGCTGCCACCCTCGTTCCACCCTTTGCCTCTCAGAGCTACACGGTGAGGCCTGATGGCAGCACCTGCCTCGCAGAATGTCGTAAGGAGCAAAGGAGACAACGAGTGTTCCAGGCACAGCACTGAGCAAACAGCCCTCACCGGAAGGGAGCTGTCATTAGCAGCTCCACACTGTCGGGTCATTCTGTTCCGTTAAGTACGCATTAAGCACACGGTAGCATACACCTAACCCAAAAGCCTCCGTCGCGGGATAACCCACCAACTTCCCTCTTTAAAACGCTACTCGACATCTAAATCTCTCTTGCTGCAGAGCACGGACATCTTTACAGAATCACCATCAAGGATCTCTTCTTACAAATAATCAGGACAATTATTTGAACCACACAGTGATAAAATATTTCAATCCAAAAATTATGAAGATTCATGACGGTGAGAACGCCAGATCATCGTCCAACCCATCATGCTGTTTCATTTTAACATTCATTAAGCGGGTGCTTTCACACATATCCCCTCAGTGTTTCCTAACAGCAAATATCATTCTCTCTACTGAAAGGTAAGGAGAAATGAAAGAAAATTATGAGCTCAATATCACAGGTGCCAAAAATCAGATCCAAAATGTCTTTATATTTTCTTTCTCTGACATTACCAAGGCAAAAATAAAAAAAAACAACCATCAGACATCATATCCACAGAGCAAGCCAGGTGCAGTGGCTCATGCCTGTAATCCCAGCACTTTGGGAGGCCAAGGCACTCTGGGAATCATTTTAGGCCGAGAGTTTAAGACTAGCCTGGGCAACATAGTGAGATCCCATCTCTACAAAAAAATTTTTTTTAAATTAGCCGGGCATGGTGGCACATTCCTGTAGTCCCAGCTACTCGGGAGGCTGAGGCAGGAGGATCACTTGAGCCCAGGAGTTTGAGGTTGCAGTGAGCTATGATCACACCATTGCACTCTAGCCTGGGTGACAGAATGATAAAATCATTGTCTCAAAAACAAACAAATAAAAAATCCACAACATAAAGCAGCTACACAACTATCTGTAGGGAAAATTGATTAATGTAAGCCTTCCTTATCCTGTGTCCCCTTTTCCTTCTGCCTCCCCAACTCATGATAAAAAAAACTACCTCATTTCTTTCTTCAAAACATAGATCATTTGTGTGTTGGGGGGGGAAAGGGTGGAGGTTTTAGATGTCAGTAACACTAGGGCCTTTCACCCTAAACCTCATAAATGGTTTCTTAGTTGGTCATGTCTCTATGCTTCTGTATTCAGAGCATCAAATCCACCCCCCATATAACATATCATTTATCCATGAAGCAATAAGAAAACAGCCTTCACATCCCACAAAGAAGAGGCCACTTGAACTTCCCTCTGGTCCATTCTGTGCCCAGCACCCAAGGAAGCAAAAGTTTTTTCTTAGGTCACACACTTTTGTGTCTATGGCCTGGCATTTTTTCCACCTGCCACTTCTTCCTTCTCATGAGTCCTCAGTGCCACAGTGGCTGCTGCCAGCCCTCTGCCACAGCCACCCAGCCACCCCCGCCATACCACCATCCTCACTACCCCCACCACCTCCCCCCATGACTCCAGCTCCTGCGGCCACCACTGCCGCCACCCAGCTGCACTGCGGGAGGTTTTCTTCCATATCTGTTCTTATTTCCTCAGTAACTTGTCAATCACTGGTCGCACGCTCCACCGGTAGCCCTATATAAGGTCCCAGAGTATTGCTGTATCCCCCGTACCCGTATTTGTAACCAACACCTACCCAATACACATTAACATCAATGCAATAGCTTTTTGTTTCATCAGAAGATTAATTACAAAAATTTGTAAGTAATGAAGAGCGATCCATTACAAATGCGCTCAACATTCTGAAAGCAACTTCCTTTATGGAGGAAAAAAGTCCAAATTTAAGTAGTCTTTGAGAACAAGAACATCACACGGTAGCAGTCTACACAATAAAGCTTACTTTATTAAAGTGTGGGGATATCTGAAAGTACACACTATATATCACTACATGGCAGAAACTCAGTCGTAAGTTTGGTTTAAAACCCAGTTTAGGTTTTTCTTTCCTAGTTATACCCCTAGAAAGCTCAGGCAACCCCTTTGAGGCCCCAAACCTCTAACTATCATGCATCTGATAAGTTTCTTTCAAGCACTCAAGTTGCTAATCAAAGCCATACCTAAAACTCTTGTTTCTCTTCACTATGCCCTATGAACAGACCTTAACAGAAAGGTACACTAAAAGCCCAGACCTCACTGTTTGTTACACAATATGTCCCTGTAACAAAACTGCACTTGTACCCTCTAAATATACTGAAAAAATTTTTAAAGCCTCCCTTCCTTAGAGTCTATCCCAACAAAGCAGAGCCAGCCTGCAGGTTGTTCAGGTTGTGTACTGCACAAGAGCACCACATTTAAGGAGGTACCAGTCTCATCATGAGCATCTCTATTAGTTATTAGAAAATTGGTCGTATTTTTATCAAAACTTTGATGATTTGAAGATGACTACTTTGATTATTTATATTACAATTTTCCAGCACATGGCAATAAAGAGTCTTATTTCTAAAAAGGTATAGTTCGACAATTTTCCATCAGATGGAAGCAAAATGTCTTGTGGAAGTGGAGCCTTTGTCTAATTTGCACAAAGTGCCATATGGACTAGCAGCAGCCCTCGGAAGAGCTCTCAAATGTTTTAAACTTTCTGTGGTCTTGGCTGTTCGCTAAAGCTTCTGCTCTAGTTTAATAGACTCTATTTGCACTGCATTAACTTTTCTTCTCCCAATCTGGTCTTTTTCTCTCAGTAACTTTCGTTATCAAGGACACCCCAACTTAAAGCAAGCCCCCAAATACTGCTATATCCTCTTGTCCGTCCATTGATGTCTCTAAACACATGTTAAAAATAACATGATAACCTTTTGTCACTTAATTACCACTAAGAGATGTCTATTATGTTAATAGACACACTCCACAAATTTAACATCATTAACAAAATATATTGCTTGAATTTGAGTTTCAGTCAATATTTAAATATATTCCTCACATCTTAAAAAAAGCAAAATTAAATTAAGCTTTCATATGAGAATTAATTTTCAATTGACTTGTTTCCTTGATAGTATCATTTACAAAAATCTACCACCAGCTATTTACTTTGAGTACCAGGAAATATTAAACAACATTTGACAGGCAATTTCAGACCCAAGTCAAATGGAACAATATATCATGTAGAAATCCACATAAACTCACCCTGACCCCCTGAAAACAAGTTTTACTGCCATGGGTGACAATTTGTCCTAGTAGACAATCCAGCTGTGGAAACCTTAAAAAGAAAAAGATACGGGAAAATTTAGAAGAAAAGAGAAAGGTTCAGGAAAACATAAACAGTAACTTCATGATAATAAGTCTTCTCACAGAAAAATAAAGTTAGTTCTGGAGTCCTTGAACCTATGCAGTAATTTAACCACAAATAACCTCTTCATAATTGGAGTTGCTTCATAAATTCACCATTTTCCCATTGGCTGAGTCTAGGATTTTCGAGATATTAATACTTAATCTTATTTTCAGATTAATCCTCAATGGATTACTTCAATTTTCTTTCTATATTAATCCCTCAAGTAGTTAATGATCTGAAAATTGATTCTTAAATACACCATATAAATGAAGTATCTTAAGCACTTAACACATAGCTTTAGTCAGGGGAAGAACACCTCTGATACTTGAGTAATCATGTCCATTTTATAGATATTAATTTTCTTGTACTGCACCAAATTTATACTCTGTCATGCTTATTTTCTTCTAATTCAGAAGAAACTTAAAAACCAGAGGAATTATGAATCCTACAAAGTTAACAACATTAATATTGAGTCCTTAAGAAAACTTTGTTTCCAAAAACTCAGCAAATTACTTTCTTCTCTAAATTGTCCAACAGGAAGATTAGTTGTTAGTGGTAGAAAAGAGATAAATTTTCCTCCCAAATGCCACTGGTGTAGATACCACCAAATGCTTGCTATTATTGAGTTATACAAAATTGCTGATATCTGACCCTTTTTTATCTAAAAAAATGGCAATTTCATAATTTTTCCAAACAAGAAAATAGACAGGATTGAAAAACCCAGCGATTATGAAACAATTAAATTTTCAAAACTACCTACTGCTCAACATATCATTTTTCTGGGCAGCATGAATGGTGTGGGTATTATTAAATGTTCCCAATCCAACTTATCATCAATGGCACCTAAGAGATAAGAGATGAATTACCTCTAGCATTTGGAAGGGCTTACATGTATCTTTTCCATTCTTTCTTCCCACCCAGTCCCTATTTACAGCCAATTCCCCCTCAGCTTCCACCTTGCAACATAAGAATCTTCTCCAAGAGCATAGATGTGGCGGAGAGAAAAGCTGAGGGCTAGAAGGCAAAAAGGAGAGAGTGAGAATGCTGATCTCTGAGAAGGGGAGGCAAAAGGGAAAGCACGCCAGAGCAAGCGTGCGACATGGCGCAGGTGTGGATGGTGCAGGAGGCAGGTGCCGAGAGAGGCATAGAGGAGGGCTCCAGCCAATCCAGGACTCACATGGCGGGGAGCAGCCCACCGCGCTGAGGAAACGAAGCAGTCCACACCATGTCCAGGGGCAATGAAGAGAACTGTCACTTCTCTCAAATAATAAATGTAGTAACCCATCTATCTTAGGACCTACCACAACCACCCCCACCAGCACCACAAACAGTAGCACCAAGACCACTGGAACTAAAAGCCAGAATCCAGGCCATGTGGGTACCCTAGGTAGAGGAAATTTACATGTTCACAAAATGTATTTTCTTCTGAGGAGTAGGAAAGGGTTTAAATAATTTTTCCTCCCACCAGGAGACCCATTAAAACAGCAGCCTACCATAAACTGTTTTGGTTTATTTTTCACATGAAAGAGCAGCCAGTTGCAAAATAAATTTTTTCATCTCTTTTTAGGACCATCCATCCATTTCTCATTCCCTATTTTTTAAATTAATTTTGTGAGGAGAAGATGCAGGATCAAAATTAACATTCTGAATATGAGGAGTGGTGACAAAGTCCAAGGTGATGTGCTAGGTGAAATCTATCATTTTGTTCACATCCAATTAGAAATCTGAACCAACGTAAGACCATGAAAGAAAATGCAAGCAGAGTAAATCCAACATTCTGAGGCACTCTGTGTTGTTCCAATAGTGACTTTCCCTTAAAACAGATGTTTTGATCTACTGTGGAACACTGTATGTTGAAGGTAGGCCAGGTGTGGTGGCTCACACCTGTAATCCTAGCACTCTGGGAGGTCGAGGTGGGATGATTGCTTGAGCTCAGGAGTTCAAGACCAGGCTGAGCAAGAGTGAGACCCCATCTCTACTAAAAATAGAAAAATCAGCCAGGTATCGTGGCATGTACTCATAGTCCCAGCAACTCAGGAGGTTGAGGCAGGAGCATCACTTGAGCCCAGGAGTTTGAGGCTGCAGTGAGCTACAATGATGCCACTGCCCTCTACCCAAGGCAGCAGAGTAAGGCATTACCTCAAAAAAAAAAAAAAAGGAAACCAAACTCCCCTTCTCACTCTCTCCTTAAAAAAAATAAATAATATTAATAATATTTAAGGTAAATCCATCAACGATGGCAATAGCTGAATGATAGCACTAACGGTAACAGAAAAGGAAAATCATTATTATTATACTGTGTATGGTCACAGATGAAGAGCTGCTACAAACAGAACAGCCTCAAATTACTAGACCAGTTGGAACTACACATTGTGAAGGAGAATTAGGAAGTGATTCTATGTTAATAAAGAGATGAAGTAAGAGTGAGAACAAAATTAAGGTATGCTGGCAAAAGTCTGTGAAGACGATACATACATGTGTGGAAGCTGTCAGGTACCAACTAATCTGAATCCCCAACCCCCAGGCCGCAGACTGGTACTGGTCCATGGCCCCTTAGGAACCTGGCGGTGCAGCAGGAGGTGAGTGGTGGGTGAGCAAACGAAGCTTCGGCTGTGTTTACAGCCACTCCCCATCACTCACATCACCGCCAGAGCTCTGCCTCCTGTCACATCAGCGGGGCATTAGATTCTGCATTATGGTGAGTTGTATAATTATTTCATTATATATTACAATGTAATAATAATAGATATAAAGTGCACAATAAATGTAATGAGATTGAATCATCCTGAAACCATTACTTCCTACCCCGGTCAGTGGAAAAATTGTCTTCCACGAAACCAGTCCCTGGTGCCAAAAAGGCTGGGGACCACTGAACTCAATGAGGCCACTCTGTGAAGAGCCAGAGGCCACCTAAGAACCAACTGGCCAACCTCAAACAGAGGAGCCCTAGGCCACCAGTAATTACCACTGCCACCAGAGCAGGGTCACAGACCACGAGCCAGGCAATAGAACATGGAAGCTGATGTAAGTGACAGGGGAAGAAGATGCCACTGCATGGCCCAGAGAACTGGATGAAAGGGCTAAGGAAATGGACTCTCCACATCGGCGTGCAAACCCGAAACAAGTGGCTGCGTAACAGTCACTGCGGGAATTTGTTAGACACAGAGCTTCCTGGGCACCGCCCTGAGGCTGACTGTTATGCTTGCAGAATTTATATTCTTGAAAGCTCTCCCTGGGCACCGCTGGGAGCCCGGCCACATGGGAGAACCAGCGCTAAGGCAGTACATGGAAACCACCAGGGAAACAGTCTCTCCATTCACCAGGACTCTGAGCTTGACTCTCAGGCCTGCCATATACTCTCGTTCACTTAATCTTCACAGCAACCCTCTGAGATTTCAATCTCCCAGCTCTGTAGAAGAGACTAAGGGGGTGGATCTGAAAGGTCAATGATGCTAAGGCAAGAAAGAACAAATCCCACCTCGTGACTTCTTGAAGTCTTCTTTGAGTACCCACTACCCAGTGTGAGACCCCTTGCAGGTGCCCTCCAATAATACGGCCCCCAACCCCAGCTCAGCCGCCCGTTCCCGTCCCTGCTCCAGGCAGAGCAAGCTACTAAGCGAGGTCCTGGGCAGCACTGCTGCAAGCCTCCCTGCCTTCACCCTCACTCCTGCCTCCCCCCGGAATGCCTCTGCCCTCTATCTCCTCTTCCAAGACGGAGCTCAAGCCTCACCTCTTCATAAAGTCCTTCCTGACCACCACCAACCCCTTCCCAGGAAGAACTGACCACTTCCTTCATTGGGTCCTGCAGTAATTAGAATAAAGTAATACTAGACTTATCTCCAGTATTTATATGTCTAATCATAGAAAGAGAACGTGTGATTTTTAAGAATAGATGTCAATAAATGTGTTAAGAATAAATAAATGCAGTGCTAGAGCCAGAGCTGGAATTTGAATCTGGATCCAATTCAAACCCAGTATACTGTGCTGCCTCTCTAGAAGCCTGGAGTCTACTTTCACAGAAATCACCGCGTCACTCCAATACGGAAGCCACTTGGGCACAGGTGGCCACTGGGCGGTTGAAAGGTGGCTAGCCTGAACTGAGATGTGCTCTAAATATAAAATACATGATTCTGAAGATTCAATATAAAAAGAAAGAATGTAAAATATTTCCACATGTTAAAATGATGTTTGGGATATATTAGGTTAAATAAAATTTATTAAAATTAATTCCATCTGTTTCTTTTTGTCTTTTTAATGTGGCTACTAGAAAAATTTAAATTACATATATGGCTCACATTATATTTCTGTTGGACAGAACTACTCTATAAAGTATAGCCTTTCTCTTTCCTATTAATATTAATAAATCTGTTAACACGATGCTGCGCATAATTCAACCTTTCCTAATGATACAGAGCGAGAAGCATCCAAGACTGCACTGTAATGTTCGACAGCGTGGCCCTGCTGGACCCAGAGTTTGTCCCTACACTAAAAGCTCACAGAGTGCTGCTTTCAGAGTTCTATCAAGTCACTGGGCTTCTCCTTCCCTACTATAGCTGTTGGCACTTGGCGTAACTCTTAAAGTTTCTAATCTTCTGATCTAGACGTTTTGCCGAATTCTGAGCTAACAGGTCGGTAGGGAAAAGCAGGACAGGACCAGGTGAGGCAGGATACTTGCCTTAGGGGGAACCAGAAAACTCAGTAATCAAGACAAATATTAATAATTTTTTAAATAACAGTATTACTGATAAGTAATTCACATATCACAAAATTCACCACTTTAAAGGATACGATTCAATAGTTTTTAGTATATTCACAAGGTTGTGCAAGCATCACCACTAACAGATTCCAGAACATTTTTATCACCTCCAAAAGAAACCCACACCGTGAACAGACACTCCACAGTCCTCCCTACGCCCAGGCCCTGCCAACCACTAATGCATTTTGTCACCTTGAATTTGCCTATTCTGGACACGTCATATAAATAGAATCATATAATACGTGGTCTTTTCTGTCTGGCTTCTTTCACTTAACAAAATGCTTTCAAAGTTCAGCCACTCGTACCACGCTTCAGTACTTCATTGTTTTTTATGGCTGAATGATATTCTATTGTGTGAATATGCCACATTTTATTTATTAATGACTTGGCGCACATTTGGATTGTTTCCAGTTTGGGGCCATTATGTACACATTCATATAGAAGTTTCTATGTGGATATAAACTTTCATTTCTCCTGAGTATATACTTGGGAAGAGAATCGCTGGGTCCTACTGTAACTTTATACCTGTAATTTAAGTAACTATCAACTGTTTCCCAGCGTGGCTGCACCATTTCATGGGCCCACCAGCAATGTATCACACTGTCTCCACATCTTCACCAGCGCTTGCTATTGTCTTTTTTATTTTAGCTTTCTTAGTGGGTGTGTAATACATCTCACTGTGGTTTTGATTTGCATTTCCCTAATGGCCAATGTTGAACACCTTTTCATATATTTATTGTCTATTTGCATATCTTCTTTGGAGAAATGTCAACTCAAATCCGTTGCCCAATTTTGAATTGCGTTGTCTTTATTACCCCCAAAAGGTTATATTGTTGGCTTGCAACCATTCTTCATGTATTCTGGATGCAAGTTCCTTATCAGATACATGATTTTACAAATATGTTCTCCCATTCTGTGGGTTGTCTTTTCTCTTAATTGTTTTTATCCTCTGAAGGAAAAAAGCTTGTAATTTTTATGAAGCCCAATCTATACATTTTTGTCACTTCTATTTTTGGTGTCACATATAAGAATCTATCACTTAATCCAAAATCATGTAGATTTACTCATTTTTTTTCAAAGAGTCTTATTGTTTTAGGTTTTACATTTAGGTTAATGATCCATTTTGACTTAATTTTTGTATATGGTTTGAAGTAGGGACCAATTTCGTTCTTTTGTATGTGGATATCCAGTTATTCCAGTACCATTTATTAAAAAGACTATTCTTTCTCAACTGAATTATCTTGTCATGCCTGTTGAAAACCAATTGATCATAAATGTAAGGGTTATTTCTAGACCCTCAATTTTATACCACTAATCTATAAGGCTATACTTATGCCTGCACCATACTGTCTTTATTACCTTAGTTTGTAGTAAGTTTTGAAATCAGAAAGTGTGAGTCCTTCAACTTCGTTGTACTTTTTCAGGATTACATTGGCTATTCTGGGTCCTCTGCATTTCCAGATGAATTTTAGGATCATCTTTTCAATTTCTGGGTTTACGGGAAGAAGACATCTGTGATTTTGATAGGGATTGCATTAATTTGTAGATCAATTTGGGAAGCACGACACCTTAACAATATTAAGTTCTCCAATCCATGGACATGTCTTTCCATTTTATTTAAGCTCTGTAATTCCTTTCAATGATATTTTGTAGTTTTCAGTGTTCAAGACTTGAATGTATTGTTACATTTATTCTTAAGTATCCTATTCCTTTGGATGCCGTTATAAAGGAATTGTTTTTAAATTTCACTTTCAGATCATTCTACATAGGTGCACAGAAATACAACTGGTTTTTGTTTATTGACCTCGCATACGGCCACCTTATTCAAATCAGTTCTAACAGTTTTGTGTATGTATATGTGTGTATGTGTGGAGTCCTTAGGATTTTCTGTATATAAGATCATGTCATCTGAAGATAGTTTTACTTCTTCCTTTCCAATCTGGATGACTTTTGTTTCTTTTTCTTGCCTAATTGCCTTGGCTTTAACCTCTAGTACAATGTTGAATAAATATAACAATCTTCACCTTGTTCCTTATCTTAGGAGGAAAACAGTCTTTCACCATTAAAGTATGATGTTAGCTGTGGGATTTTCATAGATGCTCTTCATCAGGTTGAGGGAGATTCTTTCTATTCTTAGTTCTGTAAGTGTTTTTATCACGAAGCACTGTTGGAATCTGTCAAGTGCTTTTTCTGTATCTATTGAGATGATTATGTCGTTTTTGTACTTTATTCTATTAATATGACATATTATGTTGATTTTCATATGTAAAACCAATCTTGCGTTACTCAGATAAATCCCACTTAGTCATGGTGTACAATCCTTTTTGTATGTTGATTTCCATTTGGTAATATTTTGTTGCAGATTTTTGCATCTATCTTCATAAGTATTAATAATATTAGTCTATACTTTTCTTCTAATATTTTTGATTTTGGTATCAAAGTACTACTGGCCTCGAAGACTGAGTTGGGAAATATTCCCTCATTTTCTGTCTTCTGGAAGAGATGATGCAAAATTGCTGTTACTTCTTTTAAAATTTAGTAGAACTTACCAGTGAAGTCATCTCAGCCTGGGCTATGGGAATTTGTGGAAAAATTTTTGATTACTACTTCAATCTCTTTTCTTGTTATAGGTCACTTCAGATTTTCTTTCTTCTTGCGTCAGTTTGGTTTTATGTGTCTTCCTGGGAATTTATCCATTTCATTTAGGTTATGTCATTTGATATAAAATTATTCATGTTTCTTTATAATCCTTTTTATTTCTCAAAGTGCATAGTGATTCTCCCTCTTTCATTCCAATTTTAGTAACTGAGTCTTCTCTTTTTTCCTATTAGTCAGTTAGGTAAAGGTTTATCAATTTCATTGATCTTTTCAAAGGACAAACTTTTGTTTTTATTAATTTTTTATATTGTTTTTCTATTCTGTATTTCATTTACTTCTACTTAGCCTTCTTTATATTCATCCTGCTACTCATTTTGTGTTTAGTTTACTCCCCTTTTTTTGTTTTAAGGTGAAAAGTTAAATTTGAGAATTTTTTTTCTTTTGTTCATATAGTCATTTATAGCTAAAGATTTCTCTCTCAGTACTGGTTTGGTTGCATCCCATAAGTTTTAGCATGTTCTGTTCTTGTTTTCATTCATCTCAAAGTATTTTCTAATTTCTTGTTTGACCATTGGCTATTAAGGAGTATGTTAATTTCCACATTATTACTCCACATTATTCTGTATTTCTGTAATTTCCTTCTATTCTTAATTTTTAATATCATTCCATTGTAGTCAGAGAACAGACTTCGTAGGATTTCTACCTTTTAAATTCATTGAAACTTGTTCTGTGGTCTAATACATATTCTATTTTAAAGAATTTTCTATGTGCACTTGAGAACTATGTATATTCTTCTATAGTTGGGTAGAGTGTTCTTTAGATATCTGTTCTAGTTGGTTTATAGTTGTTTAACTCTTTTATTTACATGGTGATCTTCTGTCTAGTTTCAACCCATCATTGAAACTATTATTGTTAAATTTTCTATTTCTCCCTTCAATTCTGTCAGTTTTTGCTTTATGTATTTTAAGGATCTATTGTTAAATGCACATGTTTGTAATTGATGTTCTGATGAATTGATCCCTTCAACAATATATAATGACCTTTTTTGTATCTTGTAATCATTTTTTACTTAAAATCTATTGCACCTGATATCAGTATAGCCACTCTATCTCTCTCTAGTTACTGTTTATGGTATATATTATCCTATTCTTTTACTTTCAAAATATTTGTGCCTTCGCCTATAAAGTGATTCTGTTGTAGACAGCATATAGTTGGGTCATGTTTATTTAATTCATTCTGCCAATCTCTGCCTTTTGATTAGAGTGTTTAATTCATTTATATTTAATATAATTACTGGTATGACAGCATTTACAACTGCTATTTTGAAATTTGTTTTCTGTTATGTCTTACGTCTTTTGGCTTCTCCATTACTCCATTACCACCTTCTTTTGTATTAGTTTTCAGTATACCACTTTAATTCTTTTGGGTTTTTTACTATATATTTTTAGTTATTTTCTTAGTATTTATACTCTTTTTATATTAATCCATGTAATTACCTTTAGCGATCCTCTTTATTTCTTCCTATGGATTTGAGTTACTGGCTAGTGTCCTTTCATTACAACCTGAAAGACTCCCTTTAATATACTCCCCTGTAATATTTCACTAGCAGGTCTGCTAGTGACAAGTTCCCTGTTTGTTTTTCTGAGATGTCTTAATTTTTTCTTCTGTTTTTAAAGGATAGTTTTGCTGGATATAGAATTCTTGATTCACAGTCTTTTTCTTTCAACACTTTTAATACATTATCCTACTACCTCTGGCCTCCATGATTCCTGATGAGAAGTCAGCTGTTAATCTTATTGAGGAGCCCTTGTACATGATGATTCACTTCTCTCTTGCTGCTTGGAGAGTTTTTGGCCATTATTTCCTCAAGTAGTCTTTCTGTCCCCTTTCTTTCTTCTCCTCATGAGATTTCCATTATGTATATGTTGGTACTCATGATGGTTTCCCACAGATTTTAGATTCTGTTCATTTTTCTTTATTTTTCTGTTCCTCAGACTATATAATTTCAACTGATCTATTTTTGAGTTTGATGATTCTTTCTTCTGCTAACTCAGACATGTTGATGAGCACTTCTAATAATTTTTCATTTGAACTATTGTACTTTTCAATTCCATAATTTCTATTTTTAAAAAAATTTCTATTGTTATTTTCTATTTGGTGAGACATTATTTTCATACTTTAATTCTTCAGAGACAATTTCCTTTAGCTCTCTGAACACATTTATAATAGCTAATTTTAAATGTTTATTTAATATGTCCAATATCTGGATATTATCAGGGATACTTTTGATTGACTGTTTTTCCTATGTATAGCCCATATGTTACCGTTTCTTTGAGTGTGTTGTAATTTTGTGTTGAATATTAGATTTTAAATAATATGAAAACTCTGGAAATGAGATGCCACCCCCCACAAAGGTTTGTTGTCACTGATATTTGTTGCTATTCCTATTGCTGTTTGTCCATTTCTCAGACTAATTATATAGTCTATCTTCTTTATCATGTGTAGCTGCTGAAGCATAGCTTCAGTGGTCAGCTATACTTCAGTAGAGATTTTCTTAAATACTTTGACTCAATATATCTCACAACCTTTGCTGAGGGGCTCTGAGAGAGAGAGTGGCTGTGTGTGTATGTACACATGCTTTCAACATTCCAATAAGTAGTTTACAACTCTGTCTAAGTCTTTTCTCTCTCCTTGTGCAAAGCCTCAATGTCAGATAGAGATGATAGATTATGGCCTTCTCAAGTCTTTCCTTGGCATACGGACATGCATATGAGCCTTCTAGATTCCAAGGATTATGTCAAAGCTTTTTAAAGACCCCTATAATATATCCTTTCCCAGTTTTTTCTTTGAAGTTTTTTGGTCAATCTCTTGTTAATATAAACTGATGTCACCACCTCAGGCATCTGAGATGTTAAACAATTGCTGCTAATTATTTTTAACAAATGCCCAAAACACACAGAATGAGTTCTAGGCAGGTGAAATAAATACAAGCTTTGAGAACAGAGTTTTTCAGGAAGCTACCAGACGGGTCAAATAGTGAGAATTTTTCTGAGAATGTGGCTCTTGGAGAGCTCCAAACCTGTTTTACCCCTTTTAGTGGCTTCTAGGCTATTAGTTTTCAAGACTACCATGGAGCTGGGGAGGAAGAAATGGGAATAAAGTAAGTTTAAATGTCACAAAGTTCACTGTTTTACTAAGATTCAGTCCTTTTTCTTGAAAAAACACTCCTCAGATTGTTGCAAGCCTTGGTTAGTTTTCACCATTCTAAAATAGTTTATTTTGACAAGGTTTTCCAGGGTTCTCACTGAGAGAGGCTTTTCAAAATGTTCTTACTCCAGTAATTCAGATGTGCTTCCAAAATAAATGATATTTTAATGCAATGTTTTTTGAAAATCAAAATTAACACACAAAAAAATCTGTGGTGAACAAAATATCAAAACTTTAAATAAAGACAGGATCAGTAGCAGCGCTATGCCAAACCATATTGGAGCCTCACACAAAGGAAAAAAATCAGTAATACTGATCCTATTTTCTTTAAAATTTTCATATTTTGTTCACTGGGGATTTTTTGCATGAATTTTGATTTTTGATCTTCACTGCGTGAAAATTTTATTCTTACTATTGAGCTTTTGGTGCCCCCTTAAATTTTCTGAGTGAGGCAAGTGCCTGACTAACCTCTCCCTAGTGCTGACCCTGGGGAAAAGTAATTTTCAGATCACATTTCTATTGTTTTTATTGTATATTATTATTTTAATTCTCTAAACTGAGATATTAGTGATAACTCACATTTTATTGCAATATTTTGGGCTATTGTCAAAATTTTAATTCTAAAACCTAGCAGAAAAATTTCACTATGAAGTTTGGGAGTAGACGACAATGTAGGTATACTAAAATAACTTTATAAATCTGCTAGTAGAGGCAAATTAGCTCACTCAGTATAAAACTCATTACTAACAGCCAGTTAAACTAATACAATGAGAACTTTTTAAAAAAAGGAATATTTGCTTGAGTATTCAGGAAATTAAGTGCAATGTTTGGCATGTCCACCATACAAACTAACAAAGATATCGTGCAGCACTAACAGAAAATGTATCAGGCTTAGAAATATCAATTTCAACCAAAATTATTCTGCTACATGAAATCAGCTCTCAAATTCACTTCCACTGAAAATAAACAGATAGTAATATAAAAATTACATAAAAAAAAGTTTTGGCTTAATATGTGGCAACATTTCCAACCTGAGAACACAATTATTTGTGTATAGAAAAAGATCACCTGTCTTGAAAAGCTATTTTGAATGAGCAATTTCAAACAGCTTAGTACAAAGACAATTAATTCTGGATGATTTGAGATTACTTCTTCTATATTATCATTTAAAAGAGACAGTGTTCATATTAAGTTTTTACATTAGTACTTTGCAGGAGCAGTCTGACGAGGTGTGGAAAATTAACTCTCCTATTAAATATTATCTGCTTCTGCTGTTTTATTGTCATTTCTTGTAATCCATGACTCTACATTCCATTCTTTCTCCACTGTGCTTTTGAAAAGCATTTAAAATCACTATATCAATATTAGCCTGTTACTGGACAAATGCATTTGTCTTATTACACTCTTCCCAGAAGCTAATGCACCATGTTGGCTTTTCATTTCTGCAGGTGAGTCAAACTTCCCAAAGAGTCAATATCAACCAGTTATTAATAATGGTTTGGCCCTAATCACACATACTGCTGACTTGCCTATTAATATAATGACTGTGTGTCCACACTGTTTTGTTTCTCTATGGGAACTGAACCTACAGGTTCGATGGGTCTGTAGTACATGGAGTAGCAAGACTAATGAAGAGAGGTCCTGCGGGGTCACACAGTCCATCTGCTCCGGAACAAGGGAAGTACATTTGCCTGACAGACAATAATAGATCTTATTTTTAAAAATCTCTCAAAAGATTGAGTTAACAATCTCTTTTCCTATCTAGTCTAACCTCTGGTGACAAAACATAAAATAGAAATAAGAGATGAAAATAATCATTCATTTATTTTATTTATTTATTTATTCATATATCACTTATTATTTACTGCTTATTTAGCAGATGATATGACTATCTAGAAAATCCAAGGAAAATGGCCACAAAAAGATTAGAATTGATAAGAGTTTGAAAAGTGCCCAGTTACACAATTACATCTTAGAATCAACAGCTTTCTATATATCAATTATTGGTTACATATAATTATAACCAATACATATTTTTTATATATAATACATATATATATA